>JANTCA010031057.1:0-21496 GCA_024741275.1 Chironex yamaguchii | reverse complement strand
GGTTGATAACTATGATTATTTGTTACGTAAAATAATTGGCTGTACAATCAGATCTTCTTATTTTCTGTTTTGTCGACTGGACTGATCCTGAGCTTTTATGTTGGTAACTTTCTCTTTTTGTCGTAATCATTTGTTACTAAGTTTTCTGGCACACATTGTAATATATTTGGGTATGCCTTCCTGTAAGTGAGTATCTAAATGTATGCATTGAGTCAAAAAATAAATTTGAAGTTTAAAAAAATTATAATTATATAAATATATATATATTGCAAGAAATAAAGAGGTATATATATATATGTATTTTTTGTGATCTGTCACCCCTAGCGTTCGGTCAGCAAGACATTGGTTTTATCCATCTCCCGTAATCTGGCTGACTGCAACCCGAACAGAGTAGCTTGCAAATGAGTTGAAGAATAATCTAGAGTGTCGTGTAAGACTAGGAAGTTACTATGAAATTCGTTACTATCATTTTCATAATACTGTTCAAATCAAGAGCGGCATACTTGGGTTTCTAATTGAATTACATTTGATTATATCGATATATGAATTTCAGAATGATTAGGTAAACAATATGATAACGTTTAGTCTTCCGAAACAACAATTAGGAAAAGGAATGACCACAAGAATAACAATGAAGATGGTAACATGATAACAGTATTATTAGCTAATGGTAGCAACATAGTCGGGGGAAAGGGCAAAAAGAACACACTACATTTAGCAGACGAGGAAGTAGCCCTCTTTGAATAAACGATTTATGAGTTAAGTCTATGTAATGGGACTGAGATATGCAAAATAGCTACGACCATATGTCACAATTTCCTACAACATAGCAATTTAGTCCGCAGATTAGATATTTGCTCCCTTAAATATTTACAAGGACACCTTAAACCGATAGATGTACTCGTATAGCTACAGTCGACAGACTAACTTTTCTATAAAGCAGAAGTATGTTTAAGTCTTAGATTGAGTAATGTAGTAGACAAGAATATTTTACTGGTAGGAGAGCATCGGTTTTTTCTTCTGTTTAAACTCTTAAAGCTTTTAAAGAAATTTACTTAACGATTGTACTGAAATACGGAGAAGCCATGCATAGATTCACCTGCACCAAAGAACATTGAATAATCTGGTAATGCTTTTCATTCTACCAGAACAGTGTAGTCGATGAATTTGAAAGTCTATTTGGAACAGAAGGCAAGCAAGCTCATTTCAACGTTATCAGGTTACAGGTCGGACATTGTACTTGGTCATTAATTGAAGGTAAAGCATAAGAATGAATTCTTCGTACAGCAATAAAGATAATTTAACTGAATTTTGTTTGACGAGTACCGTCACCTATGATTTGAAGGAGTCCTTTCTCACAAGACTTGTGATAAATACTGTGTTGGATTTTGCTATCTCTGTATGTTCAATTGTGTTTAACGGCATCATTTTGCTTGTTTTTTGGAACGATCGTATGAAAATTTCCGTATCGGACGAAATAATGGGAACTCTGGCGGCAGTTGATTTCCTCTATGGACTAATATGTTCCATTTTCACTACGTTGTATCGCATTCTTTTGTATGCCAGAATTCTTAACTGCGGTTTACACCTCAGTCTCAAGTTTTTCGCACACCTTTTAAGCCATTGCTCAGTTTTAACTGTTTTTGTTGTGACATGTGACCGTTTCACTGCCGTATTTTATCCATTCCGATATCAAGCTTGGTCATTGGAGCATCGTTCGTATGTTCGATATGTAACCTTGATGCAATGGTTCATTGCTCTTTTAGTCTCTTCTGTCCCATACATTACCTCAGCACCCGGGTTTTCTGGAATATCATATTCAGCATTTCTCTGCGTTATACTTTTGTGGAGTTCATACGTATACGGGCGAATTTTTCTTCTCTCTCGCTCCATTACGAAGAACATAAAACCATTGCGATTGGAGAGTCCAGCCTTCCCTAGCAGTGAAATATTTACAGTGAAAAAAGGACAATCAAACGCAAAACAGAATACAACTACCTTTGTTCCAAACAGCGAGATCAAATCAAGTCGAGAAAGCAGAGTCGATACAGAGATAAATATTTGCGCCAAGGAAAAGATTTCCTCTTCAGTTCTTTGTGGGAAGGATTCAGGTACACTGTTCTATAAAAAGGAGAGCAACTCTGTTGGTAGAAACGGGCAAGAAATGTCGGAAGATGAAGATAAAGCCTTTTCAATGACGTTGAAGAAGAAACGAGACTACGATTTTAGCAGTTCCGAGCAGAGTGGTAATGATGAAATCAAAATAGACGGAACCATTACAAAGGCTCTGCTTAGCACTTCTACAGAGAGATGTAAGCCAATCTGTATTTTAGTGTCCGTCAAAAGTGCAGATCAAGCTGTTATTCAAGGGGAAGAGAACCGTTCACCGAATGACACAAAGCAACACGACATCTACCAACAAGTGCCGGCCTTGAGCCACAATTACCGTCCAAGTTTTATATCAGACACAAGAGGACACGAAAAAGAATTGGAATCAATCAAGTGCACAAAGTCTCAAGAATCAGAAGCACAGTACAAGAAATTTTTTGTTCTGTCAAAGAAAAAAAAGAAACTGAAGTTGTTTCGCCTGTCGCGACGGTCTGCTTTTCTTGTTCTTGCTCATTTATTGTTTTATTGCCCTTTGATCATCGTATCTGCTATGCGAAGAAGATTTTCAGATAATGTATGGAGTATTATCCACGACTGTGTTGGTAGCTGGGCTTTGCTGCTTACTGTTGTAAATCCTTTGATCTATTTTTGGTCAGTTAATGTCTCGAGAAAAAAAGCACTACGGAAAATCAGATTTTTTGCACAGAATTTATGCCAGGGCAAATGTGTTTCCTTCTAACATTTCTTTACAGAATTCCATTCTCTTACGTCCATTATTATATGTTTGGAGCAAGGTACTTGTGAAATATAATTTTGACAATAATTTTACTGCGGTTATAGATGGTATACAGAGACTTGAACTTAACTTCTTGACAAAGGCGAATACCTAAAACACTAACAACTCATTGGCAGCAGCCTTTACTGTGTATTTAATGTACTTAAGCAAGATGATTTACTGAAGTCAAATTTAGTGGGAAAGGTGTGTGGAGCACGCCAGTTGTCTGGTCAACGGGAGCATGAAGTAGCTAGCATACGGTACATGCTTGGTCCAGACTGATTATTAGTTGTTAGCAATATTGGCAAATATGGAAAGATATTGCTTTACATTCTGCAGTATTTTGCTTTGAAAAAATGACACACCGAAGTTGAAACGCCATTTCAGGACCAATGTTTACGTTCCTGTCGTGAATTAGTTAAAGTGATGGCTTTTAAAGTTAAAGGAAATATGAAACATAGGATCGTACATGCTGGCATGTATATACTACTGATCAGTTAATGCAATTTAATAGTTGGACATGAGGAAGTAACAATGTGTTTTTGCTTTTCAAACAAACCAGGTGAAATCGAAGAGCGCTTTTACAAACTCAGTAGCTTCAAAGAAGCTTCAAGGATGTTTAGTGTAGAAATTTTACGTGCTTTTGAGTAATCCTGCAGCTGATCCTATTGCTGTAGTGGCAGATGATGTTTTTGTCGTGAGTGGATGTTATGAAGGAACTGTTGCGAGGCTTTTTCATCAGTGTCTTTGGCTGATAATTATGCATTTTACTGCTAATTGCTTAAAGTTGACTGCGACAACTTACCATGACCAAGTCAAAACAACAGAGGATGTTATAATGACATAAAAAACATTGAATCATAATTTCAATGTCCCAAAGTACAAGAATATCTTTTATAAGAAATTCAAGAAGAAACACTTCTGAAAAGAACCGTTGATGGCAGCTTCTACATTAACATAAATTTGATGGTAAATGATTCGTATGACGGACGCGCAAACGAGAAAAAACAAAAGAAAACCCGCAAAGTACGTCAAAACCGAGGGAATTTGTCTTGAAGAGTAATTAAAGGGTACGTTATAATCAAAAGTACGTAATGACCGGCATGGCCGTACGCAGGATATTTTCAGCGGGGATCGGGCAGTTTAGGAAAATTATTTCGTTACCCTGCCCATTAGATCGCCAGAAAGCGCCCATTCATTCGTTAAAAGACTTGATATCACATGAATTACATTGTCATTAGTTATTCAAATGGTGTTGAATTTGACTGGACGTTTCAAGAGAGCAGGAGAATCAAACGACAACACGACAGTTACTGTGCTCCTAGGAGTTTTCAATCTTAGCAAGACTATATAGAAAGGTTGCAGCTTTACATATAGTCTGCTCACTTCATCAATACGGTGTTAGAAGGGATACTCCCTTTTTACATTTGAATGGCACAAACTACCCATAAATATAACTTAACCTCACTGCACATCATTCATCACTCTAACTACCAGATTTCCGAAATTAAGTGGAAGCTAAAGCAGCCAAAGTTTACAGAATAAGCATTCCAAGAAAATTTTGATGAGACCTTCGAGTGCAATCCAAAATGTACATATACATAATGAATAATTACTCTCCAGCTAGCTTTTTTTCACAAAATTCACGAGGAGAAGGAATGAAGTTCCTCCACCTGTCAATCATGAGCATTGCTAAGCCACTCAGCCGGCCCTGTAACATTGATGCTTGAGTCCGAAGATAAAGTCGCTAATATCTTGAAAATGATCTCTCACAACAATCTCTGCCAACAGGTATGGTCAGGAAGATGATGATGATTTTTTTGATTGATAAGTAGAATCTTGTAGAGCATCAAATTAAGGCATGCTTTGCAATTATTGGATTGTCTTTTCTGACAAACATTGCAGAAAAATGTTGCTTCCATCAAAAAATTTGAATCTAATTTACACTTGTTGGCTCTTTATTGATGTGCTTGGAATAACAAATGATACTGTAGAAGCATGCTGGAATGTTTTTCAGATTTGGTTCCGTCACAAACCACTTTACTATTTTTAAAATTTGAGCAAAAATAATTTTGCACGATTTATCAATACATGTGATGATGTTTGAAATTCGTCAACAAAATTAAGGATGGGAGTGACAAGGTTTGTCTTTCTATTTGCTTGCACTAGATAAACATTTGAAAAACGCCTTGAAAAACATAAATAGATAGATAAATAATAAATAGATAAACATTATTATCTTGTTTCGGAAATAGCACGAAAATTAGAAGTACTATTGTAGATACTCAAATGACAAAACTAGTAAACATTCAAACCTATCTATAAGTGCATTTTATGCTAACATTTGACATCTTCCCACAGTTTTTACTTTGTTGGAATGTTGCTGAACATCTCAGTAACTTAAGAAGTCCCCAAAAATACATTTTTTGAAAATTCTACATCGGATTTTCGATATTCCGAACATAGTTACAAAATAACACTGCAATAAAGTCTGCAATTTTCTTGGATTTTGTGCTGCCTCGTGTGCATGCTACTTCTGTTTTGACTTCAAAGCATTAGAACATTTTATTGGAGCGCTCGAATGATTACAAATAATTTTTACAAGGAGAGGAAGAAAGCTTGTTGTTAGACTTGCCCTGCCAGTAGTTTCGGTAGTTACTGTTGGCTGATAATAATAAGTACCTGGCTGACGTTCAGTGGCAGGAACCCCGTTGATTGTTGGCGTACTAAATAATTTTAATGACGATCAAGAATGAACTTGTGTGTGGAGTGTTTTAAGCTTTCTGTAATCTTTATCCAAGGGGAAGCGGGGGTGTTGAAACTGTTTTGTTATGTCACAAAAGTTTGGGTTGACTCAAACGTTGCGATGTGTGACAAGACGGGGAAGGGGTCTGAAAAATGGTCAAAATTTTGTTTAGTAATTTGAGAATGGTCCCAAATAACATTGCTTATTTTGGATTGGGAGGCTGAGATAAAGCAACATATTTAAAGAATGGAGATATATGTATATACACTAAAAACACCTCTGTAAGATGTAGAGGTGGGACATGGGGAATCTGCTGTGTCAAGTTTTGTATTCGTGGGGAGGAAGGTGGAGGTATACTTGGGCATTTCGACAACTGTCGACAAGAGGGTTTGGTTCATATATCTCGACTTTTTGCTGACTTCATAGATGTATGAAGACGTTTCTGAAGAAATGTAATTCAGGTGTTTGTGACGTTAAATGCAATCAATAAATTTTCGGGATGTTTGCAATGCTTTTGAGCTGTTTGTAGATTAGTTTACTTGCTTTTGGTGCAGTGTTTTATCTTTAAAGTTATAAATTGTTTTGTAAATACTATGCTCATGTTGGTGGCGAATTTAAAAAGTATTAAAAATGTAGCGGGGAAAATCGATTTCTTTCTGAGTTAGTCCTGCTTAGTCTATAACAGGTGAACATGACAGTTTTCTTAGCGTTATAAGAAAAGGCATGTGTCTTCATAAGCTGGCAGTGATAATTATTGAATAAATTGTGGAGTTGGCAGTTGAGCAAGATCAAATTCCTCGACTACTTTCCAACTATTTGGATTGAATGATAAATGGTTATCTTCGGGGCAGCCTAAAGCTAGATTCGATTTGGAGCGACATTGAGCATTTGTCTTGCCATCTTCCGTACATGCTACACGTTTGTGGCTCATAGCATTACGTTAGCGCGTTTTGACTCATAACATTATGTTAACGCGTTTTTAACTCATAGCATTACGTTAACGTATTTTGACTCAACGCATTATGTTAGCGCGTTTTTGACTCACAATATTATGTTAGCGCGTTTTGACTCAACCAACGCATTATGTTAGCGTGTTTTTTAGTCATACCATTATGTTGGCGCGTCTTTGCCCAACGCATTATGTTAGCGCGTTTTTGACTCACAATATTATGTTAGCGCGTTTTGACTCAACCAACGCATTATGTTAGCGCGTTTTTTACTCATACCATTATGTTGCCGCGTTTTTGCCCAACGCATTATGTTAGCGCGTTTTTGACTCATATCATAACGTTTGCGCGTTTTTGACTCATAGCATTACATTAGAGCGTTTTTGACTCACGGTACAACTTCAGTGTGTTATATAAGTAATACAAAAAATGCTACAACATATTTTAGCTAATCCGCATCGAGGAGCTTCAATACGCTTGAAAGCAACAGGACATGCTTCGATGGTAGACAAGGTGGTTGCCAAACCAATCAACACGGAAGAATTTATTGAAGTAATCCAATTACAGGCTTTCTTACACCATAACAAGGATAAAGACGTACCTAAAAAGGCATGGATCCTAGGAAGTCAGAACGTTGTCATGGACCAAACAAGGATAAAGAAAATCTCTAATTAAGACTGTTTCAAATATTTGCTTGTGTAGCAATCAACATTACTCTCCTTTCTGCTTAAAACTTTTTTATTGGTCGGCGAGTTAACTGTAGATTTCTTGAAAATAAGTCTAAACCTTAAGGCCGTTAAGGATTTTAATCCTGTCCCTACAATCGATGAAATGTACGCTAATAAAGTATGGAAACTTCAATACCTTAATACGAAAAAAGGAGAATAAAGGAGTAACCAGTGAAATCCTGGTAACTAAAGTATCCACGTTGTCCATATCTAACTTAAGAAACCTAAAGTGACGATAGTTCTGATGCTGATAGTGATAATTTAAGTGTCCATGTGAAGACATATAGCTGGTAACGGTTGGTCAGACTGTTCTAAATTTTCATTAACACGGAAAAACTCTTTCGAAGCCTTTTCTGTGACCTTGTATGCCCACTGTCATACAATTGATGCCCCTTTCACATTGATATTTTGTTTGACTGCGGCTCAATGGACAGTGATTCCAGCAATATTCTTTTCATAGGATGTTCACAAATTTACTTTATTGCCTTCTCTGTTACACTGTGCAAGTCAAGTTATACACGAGTGTCGCTTGAAAACTGTAATGTCAGCCAAGTGAATGTCCAGCACTCAAAACTGAACTGTTATCTACATTCACTAACTATAAATAACCCCAAACTGTCTTCTTTCTGAGCTTCCTCCTCCATCTCAAAATAGTCTGAAAGTTTAGCTTAGAACAAAGACTACCACTCAACTAACCATTGACATTTCCTTGCCATTTGTATGGATGCTCCTTCTATGCTATTTAAATGCCAAAAATACTCTACAAATACATCGATCCTGAAAACAGTCGCAGCGGAGAAATCACCGAGCAAAAGCCAAGAAGACCAAATACTAAAAAGACAGTCGGAGGATTCAGAACTCATCGATGGAATGATAAATCCAGGTTCAGACAAAAAAACTCTCCACCATGTTGATTCTACATGCAAAAAGGGTATAGCTGTACGAATTGCAATAAGGCATCCAGCATTTTCCTTTTCACTCGGCATGGTCAGTGTTTTTAAAGTAAACATGCAGTGCAGTACAGTTTCACATTTAGCAGCAAGGAACCAGTTTGTTTACAATTAAGTTGATCACTAACCTCGAATCCAAAAAGAGTTTTGTTTTCAAAAGTTTCAAAAATAGCAAAGGGTCCTCCGAGAGTGTCCCTTCTGCTTATTCTTACTCTGTGACTAGGCTTCCTCGCAGTTTCCTTCGGTGGCAGGGTCTGGAACATCCATTACTGTTCACTGTTGTTGCTGAGGTATCGGTGAGAAATGTTTCAGATTTCCAAAGATGAATCCAACACAAGCAACTAGTTCAACTGCAAGAACCTCTCAGTACTTAAAGCGTTCCATAGCAAAATTTAACAGAATAACAGATCTTAAGTTGAAAAATAAGATCTGACACAATGTGCAGTCACAAAAGTCACCGTTTCTTGAATTTAATTAGGGTACAGTACAGTTTCTTACATCCTCTTTCCCATATGTGATAGACTTTGTCACCAGCCATTTCAAATTATATTATTACTTAGAAATTAATTCCCAACTCGATTTTGAAATAATGCTGCCGTGAAGGACGGACTGCTACATAAGCAAATGGAGATTGCGTCGGCGTAATGTTGCAAACATAATCTTTGTTAGCAATTGCTCAGAGTCTAAATCACAGTCTTTCTACAAGAACCTTGATAGCGCGTGTACGCGTTTTAATTATTTTAATCTACTATCCGAGCATGGACCGCTGAATCCAGGGGAAAGAAGACAAATCGAGAGGTAATAAAAACAACCTTACGACATAAATATTTTCAATAATGGTCTCATTCACCTTGATGGTATATTTGTTATTAGCGTTAAAGGTCGAATTGCCCACATCGTTTTCGATCTTTTCAGCATATCAAATATAAAGTAGAACTTCTTATCTCTTCGTTAGACTGCACAACGCCAGATCACACTGAGAAAATAGGACAGTTGTTTACATTTTCTTGGGTATTCCAATTATGGATGGGTCGTGCTCTGCAATGTTTTCCCTGTGAATTTTCCTTCTATCTTCCTCCCTTATTTAGTAAGTCAACTTTAAGGTTAGATTTATCAGTAAATTTTGTCTCCCAATATTTCGCAGTTTCAGTTGTTGCTAGCTTCTTTTTCAAATTTCACGGAACATCTATTTTCCAGTTCTCTCCCAAAGGCTTAGATTGCGAATCCGCCATTGGTTTTAACTACGACCACTTGTTTGATGGATATTCACGAAAGAAGTTTGAAACTTTTGAAATTGCATGGTTTTGGAATCACATTTTCTCAGCGTTCTTCGTATCTAATCCGTTCATATAGATGAAGGTCATCTAGTATTTTACGTTGATTCGATCGTTTAGCAACCAGTGGAAAAAACGCGCAATGTTGTCAAAAGGTCGCTTGGCAAAGAATGGCATGCGTGCTTCGTGAGATTTTCAGCCTTGCTACAGATACTGTTATCTAAGGATGTTGTTATGGTTTCAAATTAACGACGTCGTATTAGTCTTTATATGTATATCAAATATAAAGTACGACTTTCAACCTCTTTTCGTTAGACTTATCTGTAGAACACCAGATTCCACTGAGAAAGTTAGAGAGTTTGAATCATTTTCTTTGATAATCCTATTACAGATGTGATGCTTTCCCTGTAAATTTCTTTCTATCTTTCTTCCTTATATGGTTAGTCGACTTGTAATGACGCATTCATGAAGTCATAACCATCTAAATTCACCTCTGAGCAACAACGTCCCTATACTTCAGTCTCAAAGAATCTGCCCGGAGGGCAGAAGGTCCCGGGTTCAGGCCCCGCTCTGGACGTATGATTTGTTTCTCAGAAAAAATTTCAATTCAAAAGACATACCTTCCGGGTCGCAAAACTGTCACAGACTCAAAGATTGGAGTTCTCAGCAGGGAACTCTTGATTTGAGAAAAAATCCTATTTAGACCTCGTATAACATAAGAATTAACGGCTTGCTTTATTAGATCAGGTGCTTGAAGCAATTTTAATGAAATTGACATTATTTCACACACTTTCTTTTCAGTATCTATGGCCCAACATTAATAATCAGGTGAGGGTTATTTCAAATTTTAAATTTCGCTTTTGTGTGAATTCATGACTTCAAAATGAACACGAATGTAATTGTATTCATCATGACCATCTGGGAAAAACTGATGAATTGCTGATAATGTAGTAGAGAAAACTGTGGAAGCAAAATGACCTGGATAGAAGTGAATTGAAGAAAGTTCTGACGTGTCTCGTGAAAAAGAACATGTAATTATAGCTTACATCTTCGATAATACTTGAATTCTTGTTTGAGGGATAACTTTGACAAGCAAAACAAGAACATGAGAGTTACAGTATTTGGTCGACCAAAACCAATCTTTATCAGCCAATTGTGTAGAGCACTAGTTACCGTCTAGAGTAACAGACTCACGAATATCCAAGCCAACCCAATCGGATAGTTAGACTTAACTTTCATTGAACCTATACAACCTATATGCGGTCTTTGTATTCAGTGGAGTTGACACACGGAAATAATACAGTCCGGCAACAAAAAATTTAGTCCACTTTATTTCACATGCTCACTCCATTAATCAGTTAGGTAATTCATGAGGTAAATTAACAGTAAACAAGACGTATTTTATCGTTATTCATTTGGCATTGGTAGAGAACAGTACCATGGTTCCATGTCATAACCTATTTGGCTGCGTAAAATACCAAATCGAAATTATGTTGTTAAAAACTTGGTGTACATTATGTACTTAATTTGCATGCAATGAAAACATTAAGCTCTTAATGTATTTCATTTGTATACAATAAAATGTACACACGCAAATGATGGCTAGCCATAAAAACACAAGAAAAGCCTTAATCTATAACGGTTTGTTTTGTTTATGAGTGTAATAGTAGTTTCTGTTTCTTTATCTTCTGTATAAGATTGTTTTGTGAGACTTTCAATTCATTTTGAGGTACTTGAATGAGATAATTGCTATTTGGGTTTAATTATCAACCATTACAGCAAAGGTAGAAGTAAGACTTCGAAACAGAAACACTATACAAGCAAGAGAGTGACTACTTTGATATTAAACTCAGACAAAACTAAATTCTCTTTCTTCTGAAACCCTCGTAATCGTGATCAAGTTTAAACGAAATTTTATTGACGTGACTTAGTAACAAGCGGCATAAACGCAAGGATACTGCAGCCAGGGGCAGTGCCACGGGGTGAACTTGGGTTGACACGTACACCTTACTTTTTGATGGATCCATTTTATCTTAAATAAAGACAACTAACAACCTTTGATTAAGCGTTTTCAGTCCCAGGTTCACCTAATAATTGGTATAACTGAAAAACCGTTTTGACTCGGCGTATAACACGCGAAATATTTCCATAGGCAACACTTATTCTGAAGGACTTTAACGGTATTTTCACCTCTTACATCTGTAGAAATTTATGTACGTAAAGTTAATGTTAAGGTTTTATTTCTGCTTTTGTCATTCGGAGTATAAGTAAATTAAGGCTTGCAAATGAAATCTAGCATAACGAATTAAATGACAAATACACATTTACAATCATCTCCCAAAAGGGTGTTTTCCAAGGTCCTAGAGGGCGCGGCCCAAAAATTATTCCAAACGTCACCTTTCGCTCACTCTGCTTGGGTGCCCACCTCACTTTGTAGCGACTTGCGACGCCCCTAACGGCAGCACTTACCCTGTACGAAAACTTGACAAGAATACATAAAGCGAAACAATTTGGACATAATGAAAATAGAACCGCCATCTTGTTTCCGCCATTTTGTTTTGTGGGCAGTACAAACATAACAAATTTTGGCCATTAGCTCTCATGCACGAAGCTGCAAGAAGGACGAACCCTGCCAATCTCCGAAAGTGGAGTTTTGATGGACATTGGACTAATTTACTGGTATAGTTTCTTGATTGCAAAGTCGACTATCGAGACAACATGTCGGTGCTGTTCCGCAGAGGTGTAGTGCACACTTGCAGACTGTCTGCAGTCCACAACACCAAGCCGAGGTTACTTGTTAAAACTGAACAAATCCTCCAAAAGTCAAGCTTATGTTGTCGTGGCATCCGCGTCTTTCCACGTAGTAAAAGGTCTGAGAAATATTTTGTGAATGGAAATTTCTTAAAGACTCCGGTGGTCCGACTTGCAATGCATATTTCCGTCGGTTCCATGTTAACATTATCCGCATGGAAGGTTCGTTAAAGTTGCAGGAGTATGTTATTACCTTCTACCTTTGTATTTGTTTTGTTGTTTCTGTCTATCGTTGTGTCATGAGGGCACTTCATTTCCAGTCTCACTGTCTAGAGAGCGATTGAAGGTCCGAACACTTACTCTGCCTTGGCCTACACTTCTACAGAACGTCTTCCTCACAGATCAGAACGGCAACAAAGCAAGGGTCATTTTCAAAACTTTGCTGGCATGGATGGGGGCTTTCTGTGAAAAAATTAGTAAATTTTTAATATCTTGCATGGGCCTAAAGTGCAGTTCCTAGGTTACTTAGTTTGTATTCTTGAAGAGCACAAGTTGACTACCTCTGCCCGCTAGTGCTCTACCCTACAAAATTACGCAGGGTCTCTTCTTCTGCTGTACTGACGACCCCACTGTTCTGGCATGTCATTTGGGTGTATTAGCGAGACAAAATCGTTGCTTTGACATTACACAAGGAGCCGGCACTGCAGGAACAACAGTCCCAGAACCTCCACTGTGATAAGTCATGGATTCACAAGGCTCTTACATGTTATTTGCAACTTTGAGGATCAAGGGACATAGCTGACACTTGGACACAAAGCTGAGGACTTCTAATCTTTGCAATAACAACAGCAACTATATAAAGCATTGATGAAGATTATTTGAGTTCTGCAAGGGGCTGTTTGCCATTAGGACACCAATAAGATACTTGGGTTATTTTCTTTCAGAACTCATCTTATTGTAATTTCAGATTGTCTCACGCTTGCGAGGTAAAGGACTATGAACTACAAAGATGAATGTGTCACCTGTGGTCCATGTGAAATAGTTATGCTTTGTCCTTCTAATAAATATCCATTCATTGACTTACTCTTACGTGAATTCTGCTGATACAGATGTACCAATTAATTGCTTAATAATAGATTTTGTAGACAAATTAGCAATAAGGATAGTGGTAGAACAAGATTGCCAAAGACTATCAAATTGACAGAAATAAAAAACCCCTTTTCAAATTGTGGTAAATATTTTGCTTCTGTTACAGGCCTTTACTTATTTAAGGATGACTAATACGGCGTTTGCTGCTGTTGAAACTCAGAAGACCCAATCATCTGATGAAGGAGGAGCTAATGGTGGTGATGGTGACCCACCAAAGATGGTAACCAGGAGAGAATTACGCTTTAATCAGTTTGCTTCTTGTGAATACAATGGGCAGGTTTTAATGACTCCTCAAGATTTCTTGGAATCGTTAACTGAAAACCAACCAAAATGTAAGTATTACTCTGAATTCCATTGAAATGATAGCCAGTCAGTAGGTTAGTCAGTTAGCCAACTAGTCAATCAAGTAGTCAGTCTCCCTTCATAGTTTGTGGAGGTGCACGAGAGAACTATATTGGTGTTATTTAGCTTAGCTTGATATCTCTTATTTAACATGTAGGCTGAAAAATGATAGGTGTTCAGATTTAATTGCTACATATACCTCATATATATAGTGTTTATGTATGTTAGCTATGTGCAGCAGTATATGCTTACACATTCTTGGCGAAGGCAGCAAAAGGTTTTGTCCCAACCCAAGTTTACTCAAAGACCCATGCCACTGCCTCAGAATCAAAAACGAACATTCTGTTTTTAGTAAGCTTAAAACTGTAGTTAGTTTTTTCAAGCAAAAGCTTCATAAAACTAGCATTTAGTCTTGGTTTGTAAGTCACAAACTCAGCGAAGACCTTACTGTATCACACTTCACATGCTTTCAGTCACCTTGTAAGGTTTTTATGCAAGAGTGACCGATCACACTGGTGACTTGTTTGAACAAGGCACATAATGTATACTTAACATTCTTCACAAAGACACATGGTCTTGTGAGTCAGGAAGAATAAGTAGAATGATAAGAGGTGTACCAGTAGTTCATTTCTTCCAGGGGTATGTGGAGGTGCAGGCATGTGACCATTTGCCTTAAATGGTGAGACCTAGGTTTTCGTGGGACATTTCTACAATCACTCTCGATTGTCCTCCCACATGCCTGCAGTTCCCCTCCATTTGTCCAGATTATAGTATGCCTTGTTTTATTTGAAATGGACAAAGCACGGTGTTTTATTTCTTCTAGTAATTGAATGAAACAGATTGTGTTAAAAAGTTTCCAATGTTACTTGACTGCAGAATATATTAGTTTTTAATGGAATTTCGGGTGTGTAGGAGCAAAATTTCAAGAGTGTAAGTGTGCATTTTGGTATAAGTGTACACTTCAAAACTCTTAATTGCTTTGAACAATCCTACTTGGCCGACAACTAACATGCCACAACCTTTTCCAGGTATGCATGTCCATTTCCCAGAACGTACCTTAGGTTTGCACTTAGAGTTGCTATTGAATATTTAAAACGTTTCCTAACAATACAAAAAAAACCTGTCTTCAATAAAAGTGACATCTATAAAGCATTTTGTCTTTTACTGATCACATAGATTCATCAAAACACAGTAACAGAAAACAGTATCAGATTTAATAATTGAAGACAGTTAGATTCATGTAGATTCACCTGACCTGGTGACCCGGTTGGAAAAAGTGACCCCAATGACCCGGTGACCTGGTCAAAATCTTGAACAAAATCTTGAACAAAATCTTGAAGTATTTTGCTTTGATGCTACATTGTACCACCTGCTTTAGGGTTTACAAATTTATTACAGCAAAATTGTGACCCAATAATTAACCAAGATAGCTCAACAAGACCGACAAGGTAGATCAACAATTCAACAGTTGGACTTGGCAGCTTGCTCAAGTTCGTCCTTCTTCTCAGAGTATTGGTTAGACAAGCCCAATTATCCTTATGAACTTGATGTGAATGTTAGACTCTGAAATAGTGCTCTTTTGATTAATTACTCATACTACGCAACATGCATCATAACAGAAAAACTCATCATCAAATTATTTGTTGAAGGAAATGGGGGGGGGGGAATGGTTTGGCCCTGGTGGAAACTATGATCTATGTCTTGCAAAAACTTAGTTTGACTTACCACTAGATTGACGGCAAACCACGGCCAGAGTAAGGTTTTTATGGGATGATTTTTTATGCAATTCTGAAATAATGGCCTTTAGAAGGTGTGTCAGCTCCACATCTTGGCACCTTGCCACGAAATAAATCGTTTTCATGGCCGATGAATGTCAAGCATATGTCAACATTTAATTGCAAGCCAACTAACTGATAACAGGGTCCTAACATGAGCATCATATTTGGCAACTGGGCCAGATTGTGATAACCAGGTCACAGGGTCAGACCCAGTCACCTGATGACCCTGTATTGATGAATTTACTAATGAGATTTGATGCAAATATGTGCCTAGAGTTATCTTTATTTGGTGTCAGATTATTTATGAAGCAAGTGATAATTGTTAAACCCTCCTTTAAGTATGATAAATTCTAAAATTTTTAATACTAAAATAGCAAAATTTTCTGTCTTCCTATCGAGACTGACTTCGATGTTTTAGGTGTTAAAGAATTTTGTTATAACAGAGTATTTTGAATAACCTTTTTTGTGTTGTCTCACCTTTAAACAGTTACAAGAACTGGAAAAGTCAAGTTGAGAGATAGGGTAGGTAAAGGGAAGTGTTAAATACAAAGTTTTGTGTTTGTTAAATTTCAAAATTCCCACGAGACATTTGTTACATGGCATATTAAGTAGTATGTCAAATGGTGTTTACACATGAATGTGTACATATCTGTCTATTGGTAAATAGAATAAATATAATGTATATTTCCATATATCTACAAATATGTATTATAGGTAAATTGAAATCTACAGTTGTTTTGCATTTTAGATCATAGAATTGTTTGCTTGTGTTCGAGATATGGAAAGGATGATGTTAATTTAATTTTCATTATCAGTAACATATTTACTGATAACTAGTGATTGATTTTCTCTCTGTTATGCAGGCAACGTTTCTGAAAAGAACTGCTACCAGACCTTGGGCTAAAACATTAGCCAATTAGTGTTACCAATACCTTTTTACGTAGCACTTCCTTTGGCTTTGAGTTCACATTTTCACACCTGTAATCATATTGATGTTGTTACTAGGATATTGATGAGATTGCTGCTTCCACCCCAAGTATTTCACATGGATCGGAGCACTTTTTTAGATCTTTACATCAAAATGGTAAGCATTCATCAATTTGAAGTTATTAATATTTTATTGTAGTACTTTCGTGTGCTTGCCTTGTTATGTCTTCATTATGTACTGTTTTAAGAATCTTTTAATGTGAAACTCTTGATGGCGTAAGCTACCTAGTTACTAAACTATGTACTCAAGATGTAATATGAATACAGTTGAAAGACTAATGATAAGGTCCTCCTCACAAAAGTCTATAAATGATAGGAGTATGCTTTCATGGCATCCTTATTGAAACTTAGCCTTAACCTTTTGAAAGAGAGAGGTTGTTACTGGTCACATCTTTAGATGGTGCTTGCACTGGAATTTATCATACATACTATTTAAACTTATCAAATTTCACCCACCTTCATTGCAGGGTAATTAAGCAATTTTGTTGTGGATATACTATTATTGTCTACGTTATCTCAATGTAGTAGTCATTTTTTTTCTCTGCTTTAAGGAGACAGAGCTAAAAATATTCTCACAGAAGGAAACTACTCCAAAGTGCCAACTGCAGTATTGGTTGTGGTAGATTAATTTTTCTCATGCAAATCTAGATAAGCTAAATGTAACATGGAAAAGTTGATACATTTTCCCATCCTTTTAGTTACTCCACATTTATTTATGATCTCGTTATTCTTTGATATCATAATGTGTTTAGGAGTCATCACATTCTCTGAATATCTGTTCATGGTCACAGTCTTGACAAGTAAGTGAATGTGTGTAACAATGCTATTTTTATGGACATTTTTCTGATATCTGATTGTTACCATCCCTCAGGAAATAACTTGTGACATGACAGGATTCCTAACAATGTTGTATGTCAGCTTATATGAAGGGACTGCAACACTCTTATTGGGTGAAATGAAAGGCAACTCATAAGTACAATCTTTGAAACATCTTTAATGTGTGTCCTTTTACAAGTAATGAACTGTTCACTTTGCTTGTATAGAATATAAGGGATCTTGGAGATTTTTATGGTACCGTTGGTAACTTTATGTTTCTTACCTATTCTACTGTTGCTAATATGATAAAAAATTGTTTTTATAGATACCCTTCAGTCTGAACATGCAAACTTTGATATTTCATTACAGGGTCCATGTAAAAGAAATTAAAAGTTGGTTTTATTCAAGAGCTAGACTAGTTCCCACCCATATGAAGAGATTGCTACTATGTAATAGCTTGTAGTCTAACATTGTCTTGCAGTTTGTAATAGTCTTGTAGTGTAACGTAATCTTGTAGTATAATATAATCTTGTAGTCTAACATAGTCTTGTAGTCTAACATAGTCTTGTAGTCTAACATAGTCTTGCAGCGTAACGGGGTCTTGCAGCATAGCATGGTCTTGTAGTCTAACATAGTCTTGTAGTCTAATGTAGTCTTGTAGTATAACGTAGTCTTGCAGTAGAACATAGTCTTGCAGCGTAACATGGTCTTGTAGTATAACATAGTCTTGCAGTGTGACATAGTCTTGCAGTGTAACACAGTCTTGCAGTGTGACATAGTCTGGTAGTATAACGTAGTCTTGTAGCATAACACAGTCTTGTAGTCTAACATAGTCTTGCAGTGTAACACAGTCCTGCAGCGTAACATGGTCTTGTAGTATAACGTAGTCTTGCAGTCTAACATTATCTTGCAGTGTAACATAGTCTTGCAGTGTAACACAGTCTTGCAGTGTGACATAGTCTGGTAGTATAACGTAGTCTTGTAGCATAACACAGTCTTGTAGTCTAACATAGTCTTGCAGTGTAACACAGTCTTGCAGTCTAACATAGTCTTGCAGTGTAACACAGTCTTGCAGTCTAACATGGTCTTGCAGTGTAACACAGTCTTGCAGTGTGACATAGTCATGTAGTATAACATAGTCTTGCAGTGTAACACAGTCTTGTAGTCTAACATAGTCTTGCAGTGTAACACAGTCTTGTAGTCTAACATAGTCTTGCAGTGTAACACAGTCTTGCAGTGTGACATAGTCTGGTAGTATAACATAGTCTTGTAGCATAACACAGTCTTGTAGTCTAACATAGTCTTGCAGTGTAACACAGTCTTGCAGTGTGACATAGTCATGTAGTATAACATAGTATTGCAGTGTAACACAGTCTTGTAGTCTAGCATAGTCTTGCAGTGTAACACAGTCTTGCAGTTTGACATAGTCTTGCAGTGTAACATGGTCTTGCATTGCAAAAATTTGACAGACTCTGAATGCAATTTGTAATCTTTAAAGTAAATAAGGTGTAAATAGTAGCGTATTTTAATGGATGGAATATTTATTGCTCTTTCTATCAGAGTCGCAGTATGGTCTGAAAATAGCCTTCAAAATGATAGACGTAGATGGGAACAAGCATGTATCCAAAGCGGAATTTCAGGCGGTATGGTTTGAGTTTTTTCATTCTGAACTTAGATTTTGTGGCTAACTTGGTTGACTTCGGCAAGCATTGACTATTTCCGACGCTCCCCATTTTGGGCAAAGCCTACCAAAGACTCGTCGACATAAATTATGACAATTTTTGACTTGGATTGTTTGAAACGAATGGTTGTATACTTACAGTAGGTGGCTCCAATGACCATCTAGCACCACTTGAAGGATTGCCTCACTATAATATCCCCACACCAACCATACTAGAACTAAGTTATCAATTTAGGTCAAGCTTACACAGTGAGGGTCACAAGGATGATGAGAAGGAGTCTGTACAGTAGTTGTTGTAAGCTATAAACAAGGAAACATTTAGACAGTTTGACGTATAATCATTAACTGTTTTTTATTAGTTTGCTTTTATCGTTGTCAAAACTTTGTCTATTTTGTTCAGTACCAACATTATGTTTCTCGGTCGTTCTCATCCTGCAAATGGTTCTTAGTTAAATGTTTCTAAGCTTTTCTGGAATTGGAGTCTCGTATTTCATATATGAATGTTTCTTGTCTAAAAATCTTGGTTATGCAGACACAGTCTGTTTTACATCGACAAGGGCTTCTAAATAGTATACACTATGTGGGTAGAATGGTAACTGTATGATGATGATTGCGTTGTTGGAATTGATTACTGATTATGACGATAGTGATGATGATTGTGGTGGAGTTACTTTGGTAATGATTATGACTGTTATCGTGTTGGTGATGCTGGTAGTGAAGATGGTGGTGTTGGCGACGTGCTCGACTTGGCACTGTGTTATCGTAATCACCTAATTATAGATTCACTCAAAAATTTAAGGTATCATTTGCAATCTAACTTTGTACCAATTGTGCTTCAACGTTAGTCCAAGCGTCATCTTCCCTTTTCTTCCATCTCCTGTGCAAAAACTGACAAAACATGAATTAATAAGACCACTTGTCTTTTAATGTAAAATTTTCCCGATTAGCTAAATGATAATATTTTTACAGGTTGAAGAGATGATCAATCGATCAGGAACACAGGCCGTGGTAAGTCATGAGGGTGTATTTTCATAAGATCTTGGACGCGACTTTGATTATTTTGTGTGATTTTGGACGGTGTATTTTGCCATAAACGTGTATTCTTTTCCAGCTGGTTTTTGACGTGTTGAAGGTATATAAAGTAGTATTCCTCATGGTTGTCAGACCTGGCAATCTAGATTCTGGAGTCTGGATCTGAGGACCGTGGTTCGAATCGGCCGTTAAGACAATATACTAGCAGTGAGTAGACATTCATGTATATGAAACCGTGAGATATTTTTGGATAGGATTCACATTGATCAGCTATAAATGCGAAAAGCTTTGCCATGCAGAGATCGTATGTAGTGTATACTTGTAAGAAAAGCTATCCGTATATTTTGAAGTAAACCTGTCATCATCAGGGAATGTCACTGCGCGCTCTTATTTTAAGTACTTATGAAATATTTTAATTCTATATTTGTGCTTATGTGGATTGTTCTCGCTTTTTGTCTTGAACCACTTCCAAAAAATGCCATTCTTTTTACTTCGGCCGAGCCGAAAAAGTACCGTCTGTTCGATAGTTAAGTTTAAGATTTATTTCACCAGAACTGCGGCTGGTGACAAAGAGTCTTTGAGAAGCGCGATGTGGATACCATATTTTCATGCTTCTTTCTCATGGTTAAGTATACTCTGAAGTTTATTTACCTTAAAGTATATCAAAAACATGTCTAGAAGGCTTTGTAGAGGGAAACAGAAATAGAGGAAGACCTCCTAAACGTTGTCTTGACCACGTAACTTCTTGGTCACAACGAAGCGTTTGTGATTTAAACAGTGCTTTTTAAAACCGTAATTTATGGAGAGTAATTTCTCATGTTAGTGCGCAATCTAGCTTAACTGGAGACAGCGACACACGATAGAGTGGGCATGGGAGGAATCGTCCTTATGGGTCGCTCCAATGTCTCCGAAACTCCAGAAATTCCAAAAAGAAGCCTCTCATCGCTTGTACCTTGACATCATATCTTCTTTCCTTTACGATTTCACAACGTAGCGCACTCACTTTATATTTATAGCGTCGTTGATATCGTCCAATGTGATATGAGCCCTGTATTTTCGTTGCTTTTAGAGATCACGAAAGGCAAAAGGAGAAAAGCTTGACGCGACAACTCTTCTTGTTCATTTGTTTGGAAAAGATGGCAGGCAGTCAATAACCTTCAAGCAATTTTTCAAGTACGTAAGAAAAACATCGCCCCTTCTAAGTTTTTCATTTCCGTTGAATGATTCTCTTCCCCCTGGTCTCCTCTTCCCCCTGGTCTCCTCTTCCCCCTGGTCTCCACTTCCCCCTGGTCTCCTCTTCCCCCTGGTCTCCTCTTCCCCCTGGTCTCCTCTTCCCCCTGGTCTCCTCTTCCCACTGGTCTCCTCTTACCCCCTGCTGTCCTTCTCCTCCCTCTCTTCTTCCCTCCTTTGGTCCCACTCTCAGATATGAAG
>JANTCA010031046.1:0-21496 GCA_024741275.1 Chironex yamaguchii | reverse complement strand
CTTTCTGAGCAGCTCTAGATTGGCGCTTTGGTTCTCGCTCATCAACCTTATTTCCCCTCAAATTCAAGCTTGGGACTGCAGTTTTCTTTAATCTAAACCTTCGGAATTGGGCTGGTGTATCAGACCTTGACTGAGAATAATCAGCTTTTTCGAAATGTTTACCACACACGAAGGACGACTTTTTCGGAACGAATCCGACACGACGAATTCTAATCTCCCAAGCCTTCGAAAGTTTCTTGTCACTTGGAAATTCGTGAAACGACAAGTCAGGATTAACTTCTGAGTCTGAGTTGCAGCCAAACACACAGCAGTACTTCGGCATAGTTATAACTGTGCAAAACGCAACGCAAATCTACTTGAGATTGAAACAATAAATTGATGTCTGTTTACTAACATTTAGGCCAAAATCCGTAACCACCACGTAACTAAGGACGCCGGCAATTAGCCAATCAGAAGCCATTTCCGCTTACGCAGCGTATACTAAAATGCACAAGAGAAAAAAAGGCTATATTTTAGATAAAGATCTGTATCCCAAACAAGGATTTCACAAGTAACAGAGGAAACATTTATTGAAGATTCTTATAGTTATTACCAGATTTTATACATTTGGAACTTGTTTTATTCAATACTTTCTAAAATTCTCTGTTCTAGCTTATTTAAAGTCCAATATACGCATTTGTAGATTAAGCTCATAACAGTTTATATAATGTGTGCTTTATAACTATCGCATAATAGCAGTGATAACAACAACAGAAGCTACAATCATACTTTCTTCTATGCTTTTAAACTACAAACATGGTTAGAGAAGAATGGCATAGTTAAATGGCATATCAAGCCTTACAGGAAATTAGCTCAAAATTTTACTCGGTAAATTGCCCTGAAATACTTTGCACATGTAGGACACCTTATCATTATTCATTTGCTAAAACGTAATAAATTTTCATCTTAATTCTATTACCTGTAAAATTATTTATAACCAATTTTGAAAAAACTAATACAGGAGAAAGATGTAGTCTACTTCATTTTAGTTAGATTTACATGCGTAAATCCCCAGGCTTAGAAAGCAAAATATAAATTTAAAACGTTATACATTACCTGAAAGGATCAACTAGCCTATAAATTCTGCCATGCGGAACTTGAGGGTCTGGAAATGTGGTACTCAGAATATACAATTCTCCTACAAATAGAAATTTATAGAAATGCTTCTTACTTGTAAACGTTGGAAAACGATAAAAAAGGTACATGAAGTCATCTCAAAGGTAAATTAAAGATACTTTTGTTATCAAGGATGATGATATGACTTGAAACATCTGTTCCTGCATTTCATAATAATCTTTCTGACTATCATACTCATAGACGCCTAAGGCTGTTTTTGTTCTTTTAATCTGACCTCTGGATGGGTAGATTCACTTGTAAATAGCCTTACTGTTGTTGCTTTTTTCTTTATCGTCCTTCTTTTCTTTTTCATCTCATTCTATATTCTTCTTGTTATCGTGACTTTTACAGAAAAAAACCGTAAACGTTTTTGTTACCTCAGGTAGCCTTGTGAGTGACATTTTGAAAAACTGTGTCGCTTGAAAGAGGCAGTGGCTTTCCTTCCTGCAAAAATATCCAACCTAGCACGAGAGAAGTCCTCTCTTACGTCAACATGGATGTCCTCTGCAGCTTGTAGAACGTCATTGTTTGACTTGTAACCATCGGTGAAAGCATTTCGTCGCTTGACTCTTAAATAAAAACTTCATTTTCGGAGCATGTGGATAATTCCTTTGCCATTAACACGTCCTTGGCAACAGCAAATAACTACATAGAATCTATTTAAAAAGTCACATTTACCACAAACGTTTTTCATTCTTCTATTGTTTGTGTGGCAACAAATGGGCTTAACATGACGACCCTACCCAGTTCTGTTCTGCGCTTTTAATTTCCTCCATAATTTTATCTATCTACTGTAGACGTTACGTACTTTCTACGTATGTTCTATTAAGCAGTACTCCGAAGACGTCGATTAGAATTGTCGATTAAAATTGTCAAACATGCACTGTATTACTGTAGTAAATTTGTACGTTCAAACGACTTACCTGCCTCGTCTTCACCGAATGATAAAATGGTTTGAGCTATGTTAGAATGCATACCATTATTGCAATACGAACTGTTACCCAGAAGCACTTCTTTGACTTCCCATACTTTATTTATTGGATTTTCTTTGCTTGCAAATATCCTCCTGTACAATACAGATAATATGTGAGTATTAGCCAACTTAGGAATAGAGGAAGACACATGTCACTTACGGGTATATTTCTGCACAGTTTCTACAAAGTCAGTCTAGCGGCGGCATTGAGTGTTTTACATCGATATTTAATGCACGATGGATTTCGTAAAAACAATAAATAAAGAAGATTTGCTATAAAATGTGGGCAATTTATGCTTCAGGCTAAACGCAAAATTATTACACAACATAGACACAGAGAGACAGATCAGTAATTGAGCGCAGTTTAAAAGTTGCAAAAACATTTTTTAAAGTTAGGCGTACTTCATGGATTGACCTCTCTGGACTGTAGTACCGATACTCATCAAGCAAACGGTATCATTACGATGATTATCAAAGAGTAACAAACATGCAGATTCTCTTGATTCTGTTTGTCAAAAACTCATTCGGTTTTGCAGGGTCTAGTTAACTGGTTATAAAATATTCTCTTGGAAGCAAAATATTTAATAATTCTGTTAATGACTGTAATCATTGCCTAAATAAAAGCTTGAGCAATATTGAATCTCCCTTGAACACATGTTAAAGATGGCAACAAAAAACCGGCAATGACAGTAGCATTAAAGCGTGCAAAATGATAATTTTCTGATATGTTACAAATGGCTACTACCACAATGGAATAACATTAAACTTAAGCACGTACCCTGTAACAGTATCAGCATAGAAATAATATCCTCTCATGTTTGGGTATTTGCAGCCTCTGTACACATAACCACCGACAATTGATTTTCCAACTGAGTGGTCATAGGAAATGATTGGAGTAACTTCATTCTCTGTTCACGAAAAATGTACAGTAATCAGAGTTGCATGCTCATATCTTGTTCATTACTAAAACAAAATATCACAACTTAACTTTCCAATGTAAAGCAACATGGCTGCAAATAAAAGAGGGAAAAATGAAACATGAGAATGATGAAAATTACTATATTTTAGAAGAGAAACTGGAAATAACAATATCTCATGACTTTTTTGCACTATCTTCACTAGCATTCATTACCTCGTAACACTATCTCTTCATGATGTGCTCACATCTATTATTTATGGAAATCAATTATCAGCATTACTACTGAATATTGCGGTTACTTTCTTGCAAAAAGGTCAAAAAAACTAAATAATAACACGATTATTGTATTTTGCATGTGCAATGTAGGTGAACAAAACATTCTGTCCCTTTCGGATTTTCATCTCCAAACGTCGTCAGCCCCTGTCTGTTTGTTTGTAATAAAATGGCATTTGATTCTGAAAATGTCCGTGGGCCAGTTTCAAAATTTAGGTTTATTCAAAATCAGCTCAAAGTTTTTCTTTAACCATTGGATCAGCTACTAAATTTAATTTTTTCTGTAAATCACTATGAATATCTTTTGCTTATGCATCAGCTCATGACTTTTGCCTTAGTTTTGGCCTTCATTGAATACAAAACATTTTAAAATAGCATATTTATCATCTACAGTAGTTAATTAGGAAATTAAAAAGAGGATGAGGTCTCTATAACAATGGATACATTTTCTCACCAAACGTTTTTCTCTTGTGGTTTTCTTCGGATTAGGAGTTTATTAATAATTTTTGTATCAATATGGGAGCATCCTCCATTTAGAGATCAACTTTCCTAAGGGAAAGTTTGATTCATCTACGTTTAAAGCCTCACTCGTTTCATCGAGGCTTTATAGGAAACTCATTAGTAACAGGCCAAAGAATTTAAGAATGAAAACTTTTGAAGATGGTCTTGTTTGCGCAATTATTGCATGTGCTCGCTCTTTTATGCTGTGTATTTGGACAAGAATTTTTTCAAATATTCAGTTAAGAAATTGTTGAGGAACTTTCAATAGGAAAACTTGACAAAACATGCTCCAAAATTAAGAAACTTTGACTATAGAGGCCTTAGGTAGGTTTCTTATAAAGGTAGGCCGGCTCTGTTAGCCAAGACTCTCTTTGTTTTCATCAGGACCAGAGGCGTTACATGAAAGGGGGGGGGGGGGAGGTTGAAGGTAGCTTTTTCCTTCAGTTTTGGTTGTATTCTTATAAGATTGTTTATATAAAATTAATGCAGCCGGTTCTTCATTCGGGAGAAGTGATTTACTCTTACTATTATTCATGTTATCATACACTTAGAATTAAAATGATGTAAAAGAGATTTTTAAATAAATAAGCATAAGCCTTGTTTGTATAACTATAGAGTGGTCTTTACATATAACACATAGTTAGAGGTGACATCCAAAAGAGTACAAATTTAAATATTCGTTTCAGAAAATAGAGTTCAGAAATAGCCACTCTTTCCTTTTTAATACCCTCACTCTGCATGCACATGTTATTTCAGCATTGAAAGACCTTGCAAACCAAAGTAATTTTGCCTTCTTAATTAAATTTAAAATAGTTTTGTTTTTCTGGTATTGGCAGAATACGATTCACTTTTTTATAAACAGTGTTATATTTAAGATAGTATTAGTATGCATCTGATGATGCTTTTGATTGTGTACATTTGTGTGGTCTTTGGTGACTACGAGTAAGGCAGTATATTCTTAATTTATTTTTTAAATTTTGACCAAAATCCAGTTTTGTGTTTTCATACAAATTGTTGTTCTCTTAATATGGTCGCTGATCCAAATGAATATTTCCAAATGAAAATCAGTCTGACTGCAAAAGTGAAGTTTGAGCTGATACCAAGGAGCGCCATTCTCCTCAGCTATGGAAGTCCCCACTGAACGATTATCTCCCAGAGATATCATTTTAACTATCATTTTGTAGTTAACTAAACTAATATCAGGTAAACGAAACTAATATTCTCTAATAAATTATGCAAAAATTTCTTGCTTCTATTAAACTAAAGATGTCATCAGTAATAATTATATCTCAAAAGTCTCTTAGTCCAAATGATATATCAAATTACTTTTAAGCTTATTCATTGGCAGCACATACATACCAAAACAAATGTCTGTTTTGTTATAAATATGTACCAAGATTATTACCAGTAAAAGCATGTTTTTACTTACCAAGAAAGGATGGATTGCACATATCAAGATCATAACAACTGAATCCCTCTTTTGCCCTCCATCCATAATTCCCTCCTTTATAAATTATGTCTATTTCCTCGTGGGCATTTTGCCCAACGTCACCACAAAACAGCCGGCCTTTATTCTTATCTTCTGGGTTATCGCCTCGATCTTTTGAACAACGCCACATGTTTCGAACTCCGTAAGCATAAATTTCAGAGCGCGCGTCAGGTCGAGACAAAAATGGGTTGTCTTTTGGGACTTCATAAGGTCTTTCATCGTTTGTATCAACATCGATGCGCAAGACTTTACCAAGCAAAGTAGACCTATGAAAATTCAAAGCATCAATAACATGTTTGTTTTAATTCATATTTTTTTGCATTAAATTCTTGACAATGAATCAATGACTCGCGTAATAATGGGCTTATATTCTCACTACTTCCATTTATGTTGAGCTAACATGTCTACCATGAGCTAACAGAGTGGTTCAACATCAAGAAAGGTGTAAGACAGGGTTGTCTTATCTCTCCCATGTTATTCAACTTTTATTCAGAGGAAGTTATGAGGCAATCTGCAGACGAATTGGCTGATGTTGGTGTGACAATTAATGGAAGGACTTTTAACAACCTTAGGTACGCAGATGATATTGTCCTAATTGCCACCTCTTCTGAAGGACTTCAAAT
Organism: Chironex yamaguchii; assembly: GCA_024741275.1. Classification (NCBI taxonomy): domain Eukaryota; kingdom Metazoa; phylum Cnidaria; class Cubozoa; order Chirodropida; family Chirodropidae; genus Chironex; species Chironex yamaguchii. The sequence continues at coordinate 15,563 of JANTCA010031046.1, read as the reverse complement.
TCTTTTGAATGAAATTGACAAAGTTTCCACTGACTTTCGACTGGAGATTAACACCAAGAAAACCAAAATCATGGCAACTACAAGAGAACCTGAAACTTTGAATACACAATGTCATGGGCAACGTCTGTAACAGGTAGATCATTTCAAATACCTTGGGGCCACCTTGGATCGCGCAGCGGATGACAGTCAAGATATCAAAATTCGTATAGGTGCAGCTAGATTGGGCCTGAGATCCCTTTCATCTCTCTGGAAGGATCGTTCCCTACGCAGAAGCTTCAAACTGATACTTCTTTGTAGCTTGGTGTGGCCAGTTGCTCTTTATGGAAGTGAGACGTGGACCCTGAAAGCTGCTGATTCCAAGCGACTCGAAGCCTTTGAAATGCTCTGCTATAGACGTCTGCTCGGTATAAATTGGTCAAACCGAAGAACAAACGAGTCAGTTCTAAATGAATTGGGAACACAGAGAACGTTCCTTGCTATAATAAAGAAGCGTAAATTGCAAATTTTTGGACACGTCACAAGAGCGGAAAAGTTGTGTACTCACATGTTGGAAGGCAGGATACATGGAAGACGGTCAAGAGGACGGCAGAAAAGAAGGTGGGTGGATGACATCAAGGAATGGGCAAAGGAGACCCTAACCACGTGTATAACTACCACACGAAGAGACAGGAAGAGCTGGCGAAATCTGGTGCACCAATCCATAACACCCGACCCTCAACCATGAGGATGGAAACAAAGAAGAAGAAGAAGAAGGACATGTCTACCGATAGAATGCAGAGCAGTGCAAATGTTTTACTGTTCAGTCCTGTCAATCATCACTCAGTTAGTACAACATTCGCAGGTTAGCAGAGTAGTTCTCCTCCTATTTCACTTCAGTCAATTTTTCTCCACTCTTTTACAATCGATGAAAATTTTACAGCTTTAATCAAACCCGACGTTCTTTATCATCATTTTGTTCTGGGATGCTATACGTTATGTCATATTTAAGGATGACATTCAGAACTCTTATTCAAATTTCTATTCCATATCTCAAACGCGATACTTACCTCACAATTAGACCCCATAAATTTCTATAAATGACTTTAGTATGTGAAGAATGTAACTAACGTAAGTCAATCCAATAACTTTCCAAAAGTTAATAATTTAATAATATTTAAAGAGAACCACAATGAGATAAGGAAGTTTTGAAAAGGAATGGACAGGGAAAACATATATGAATAGGAGAGAGTATTTTACCTTGCAAAGTGTTTACATAATCCATAACACAGGGTGTTCTTCAGTAATGAACATACGTTGAATTATTATTGTGACCACGCGAGGTTTAGACGCGGGTCTTATAACTACAAACTGTCATAAACGGATGACGGATAGGCATACATGCCGTTCGTAAGAGTATACGCCAGTAGATACACACCAAATTACACGCGTTAAGGATTGGAGTTGAGCAATTTAGAATCCATTCAACCTTATGAGCTTTGACCAAGTTGAAAGTAGAAAGAGTGAATGAGCAGATTAGACAGTCAATGCGTGTTTGGATACTGCACGCCACTCAGTGTGGCCGAACGACGAGAGAAAAGTTGATTGAAAAATAGTCACTTGGTCAGGGCTTAACATCGATGACACAAAACAGTACCGTTCTCTGATAAAGGTCAAGTAAATCATCAAGTATTAACCTTTCCATGTTGTGCTTTGCCTTTTTCATGTAACACTTGAGAGCAATGGTAAGAATAAAAATTTTTGGCTGGGATATCAAGGATACTGTTCCACCATTTTCATGACGGCAAAACAAAAAATAAATAAAACTTTTTAATTTCAAACATTTCACAAGCAAAGAAAATATTGAGGGGCTGTCTTACATGTTGAGGGCATTTCCATATTTTCCATGAACATCTCCAGCACCTCCCCCATCACCAACAAAAATGTATAAATATCCATCTTCTCCAAATAGGATCATTCCACCTTCATGGTTTGCTTCTGGCTGTTCTATTTGGAGGATAACTTTTTCTGAAAAAGTGTCGACTACGTAAGGATCATCGGCAGAAACTAGAAATTCGCTGATTCGAATGTAGTGACGCCTTTTCCATAACCACCAGGCTTCTCGATCTTTGTATAAAAACAGAAAAATTTGTAATAAAAAGGACATTGAAATCACAGAGGGAGAGATAATCCAAATATTTTGCAATTCACTTAACTTATCACAGAAGAATATTTTCAAAGAGGATATCACTTGTTCCAAGATATAGTTCTTTTCAAAAAATGTCCTTTTAAAAATGGTACTGCAAATCAATTTTTCGAATGAGATAGGAAACATGGGGTTCTCCACTAGGGTTCGTAGAAGAGTCTGTTAAATAACAAAAAACCAAACACATTTCAAATTCTATTTATCAAAGTCTTAGAATGTAAGAGATCTGAAACATATGTACATCTCAATATTGAGGATCAGGCGTTATTCCAACACGTTGCACCCAGTTGCTAGCCAACAAATTGTCTACATCCCTGACTATGCTTAAAACTGGAATTGTATTATCTATTCCAGACACCACATATTTCAACACGTATTTTACATACTTGACCTTAAAGTTTCATTCGTAAAGGATCATTCCAGCGTCTAACGACTAAAGTTTGGCAGTTGTATTTTTGAGAAAAAACAAAATCTAGGGGTTTTTTTGGTATCAAATATGACGATTAAGACTGTTGCCTTTTCAAAGAAAGAAATATTGTTTAGACCACTGTGCCGAATATATCTATTTAGTTTCTGCATGTACGGCAATGTATGGAATACAGGAATGCATGTTCTAACTGGTATGGTAACGACAGTAACCGCTGTAATAACACCTTTTAGACCGTCTAACGTATTCCTTTAACTCTATATTAAGCTAGTATTATACTGGTCAAAAGAAATTAGGCAAAATAATACGGTAATTTAAATGAAGATAGGCTGTTGTGTGGCTATAAGAAGTTCAAGCATAAGAATGTCCAGTATGTTTTACCCTGGGTAACCACAAAAATCACGACTGGTTGTCTTCTCTTCCTTACAATAATCTTCTGTGTTAAGATTATTATATTTATACAATCACTTGTCACTTAATTTTAATCTGCTTAAGTATATAGTGACTAAATGAAGTCTTTCCTCCGGTCAAAAGCAAACATTGCAATGTTCCTTTCCTGTACGTATAATTTGAATAGCTGTACCTCTAACGCCCATCTATTCATCCGCGATGTTTCTTGTAGGTGAAGACTGAAGTAGCTCATGAGTGTTCTATGTGACTGTGGCTTACAAATTCATGTATCAGTTATTTTTCTTCCCACAAAAGATATAAAGTTATACCATCTATATGTATTATACTATGTATGATATCTTCTAGCGACCAACTCACGTTACTACCTTGTCGTGAATTTGAATTTTGAATTTTATAGGACTAGAAAACGATCAATGGGATAGTTTAAACAACGCCTAATGAAAGTTCAATGTTTTAAAACAAAATGATTAATGATGAAAGGACGAAAGACGTCACAGAGGCACATGATCTGAAGTCCTATTAATTAGTAAAGTACAATTTAAGTTAAGTACAAGTAAGAGCGTAAGCCAAGGAAGTTGGCTTAAGAATTATTTAAGTGATTAAATCCTTGTCTCTTTATTAATTTCACGCTATTAAATAGTAAGCTTTCTGGTACAGAAATTTTTGCTAATAACGGGAACGTGCTTCTTCACAAACACATATTTAAGACACTTAATTATAATCCAGTATGACTCCTAACCGGCAGTTAAATGCTAAGTCTGACCGTAAAGATTGACGGCAGTAGAAGTAGCAGACTATAGCCAACATATTTAAATAAGCTTCCAATGGGAACGTGAGTAATGAGGTATGTAGTATAATGTTGTTCTGTTCTAGATCTGTTCAAGACTAGGTACTTAATGATGATGGTTATGATAATAATGATGATAACATCTAAAGGTATAAGAAATTATACTGTACTTGGAAACCAAAAGAGTAAAGTGGATAACATTCAAGTGGAATCCTTTAAAGGATAAGAGGAATATTGTGAGAAAAAGACGTGTTGTTAATTGGTCAGATGTAGCTTCTTCCCGTTATGCAATATACCATTGAAATCACCACTTACCAAACCAGGAGATTTCTACAATAGGTGTGATATATGTGTGTATATAAAAGCTCCTTCAAAAATTTCTAGATGCAAAGGTTACTATTTTGTCTCCCTTGAAGAGTAAAGTTGTGCGTGCCAGCGTTCTCTTTGCCTTTAGCTGGGAGATGCAGATGAAAACATCTTTACTAGTTTACAAGTGAATCCAGTAGATAGAATTGTTGCTGTGTTGACGAAGGAATCTGGATTGTAAATTTCAATTTTCCAAAAAAGCACATTCTTACAGAATATAAAGTAAAGGAAATACTTACTCTCACTTTGTTCTTGACTATTGGTGTAGAAATGGGAATAATACACAAAAATCCGCCCATTGTCTTTATATTTAGGATGAAAAGCAAGCCCAAGAAACCCTCGCTCATCCCAGCTACTTCCTGAATTAAGAACACGATCAGTGATGTTTAAAAATGGTATTGGTAACATTCTTCCATCTGCAAGAATGGTTTTGACAACCCCTCTCTGTTCACCGACAAAGAGTCGGTGTGATCCATCATTAGCTGGCACAGCAAGAAGAGGATTACGTAATTGATACTGAACATCTTGAACACAAAGTACGATAACATCCTTGGAATTACTCACAAACTTTCGCTTTACTTGGTCTTGATTATTTATATTTGGTAGACAGTAGTCTTTATCTGATGGCTCAGCCCAGGCACAGAACTGTTCTTTCTCTGACTTCGACACAAAAGTTAGAAAGTCCTTACTTCGAGCTATCAGCTTGACTACGTCACGACACGAATCAAATATTGCTTCACAGTAATCCTTACACAATCCAGGAAATACTTCTAGACGTTTTTTAAAGCCATAACTCTCGTACACATTTGGATCCTCAGCATCATAAATGTGAGCAGCATATGGATGACAACCAGAGCAAAGTATCTGCTTCAGGAAAATCGAGCATCTTTGTATTGTACTTTCGTTTAATTGCTGCTTGATATAGTCAAAGTCAAATTGAAGCCTCTTGTCATATTTCGCTCCACAACATCCATAGTTTTCATGGTCCTTGCAGAATGTTAATTCATCTTGAGATTTAAATGGCGGATAAAAGTCTAAACATTGTGGATGCGAGTGAATTTCGTGAAACACAAAAATACACAACAGCTGACTTACGAGCCATAAATATTGCACAAAAGGAGCCATAGTCCAGTGTGATTGGAATTTCGTTCCAATGCTTATGTTATACCGAGCATGAGGTTTGATCTATTATAAAACCGTCTTTTTATCTCTTACAAATGCTTTTTGTTTTTGTTTTTTTATTTTCGACGTCAGATGGCTGCAGGCAAGATTTATAATTGCACGCTGTAGACAAAGTCCCGTTCAAGTCAAAAAGACGTGATTGTGAGTTATGCCTATGGCAAAGTCATCAAGTGAAGAGACAAAGCATTGTTCCTAATAAAGAAATGAACTGTCAAAACAACTACAGATCACAAGCTAATATGATTGTTCCAGACTATGGTTGATGAACTGTGGTTAGATCATTTGCATTTTAACCTTCGTTGATTTAAAGAGGAGGAGAATATGGAAACGTCTCTTAATTCTTAAAAGCTATTGATCTCTGGGAAAGGAAAGTGTGTATCAGTATCTTATGTGTACACTTAGACTATAGTGTAGAAAGACTTAAGAAGTTAGAAAATGACTTCAGTGGCACGAGAGACAGGAAGGGAGTGTCGGAAATCTATCCAAAAGGTCAAGTGAAATAAGATTCAACAAAAGACTTTGATTTGTATAAGACACCGTTTCGTTACGCATTAAGGCCTTGCTTCCTTATTCTAGTTTCCTTAGGAATTTTGGAAGACGTTTAAGAAAATTTGATTAAAAAAGGAACACGAACGATTGTTAGAATATACCTTAAATTGCTATTGCAGAATTATATGAAAACCCTGATATAATTGTATAATTATATGACGCATAAGATGACGCAGCACATTAAACGGTTTTTTGCACGCACCACATGAGTTGACTCGATAGAAAATACACAGTATTCTAAGGCAGTGGATCTGATGAAGTGGAAGTACGCTTGCAATAGGGAAATGGACTTAGAATACCCTGTAAGTATTTCGTGAACAATCAAAAATACTTCACTAAGAAAACTGAATGTTGAATACAGAACAAGCCATACTACGTAAATAACGCTAAAGGTATCATCCTCATCGATTCATACTTGCCATCCTGTAAGGTCAATACTGGCACATTGCTTCTAGTTTATAGGTATTGCCGACTTCTTAGAGTGCTTGCGCACTGATCAGGAGTTTCTGGAATCGAATCCACCTCACCGTACTTGTGGTAAGTGCCTAACAATGGAATATTCACGCGTCAACCAAAGTCATACGAGAGAAGTTTGGTATGATGAAAGTGTTAAAAAGGCATCGGATGCAGGGTCGTAGTGGATCTTTAAAAAATGAGTGGGGTGGAGGGGGCGGGAACATCCACTGAAAACTAGGTTCATCGGTTACCTCTCCATTAAGTAACACTGTAGCCAAAAGTTAGTTACTTTGCAAAGTTTCAAATAGAAGCTTAGTTTTGATTTACCCGCACTATGGAATGATATATATAACAGAATTGTCAAATGAGAACATGTGGAAACTGTAACGAGACGAAATGTTTACTCAAGTAAAACGTCATACAATATAGCATGTCAACCACGTATGTCAACCACGTATCTCTGCCTATCATTTCTCATTAGGAATTTGTTGATTGCAGCATCAAGTTATGAATTTGGACAATTAGTACTCCTATCTCCTGAATACATGTGCCCTCGTCATAATTTTCTACTCACAACTCAGTTCTTGCAGACAATATGTGAGACCAGCATGTCCCACACCAACGATTATTACAGCCTATTTTACACTAAGCAGAATGTTTCAGAGGAAGCGGAATATTCCGCCCAAGCGCATGCGGAGAGATATTTCGAAGTGGCGTATTTTCGGACTATTTCCGTGACTGAAGGTAAAAACCATTTCAACTTTTCCGCCACGAAATGATATGAGATATGACCATTGCCAAAAATTTCGATATACATCAAGAACACTCAAACCATAGTTCTAGGCAGAGATCGCTCTGAAATTTAATGCAGGCAGGTGTTGCTGAAGGAAATGAGCAGATATTGCTGCTACAAATTCGCCCTGCATGAGCACTCTTACTTCCAGGTTGGCCTCCGTGCGTCCTTGGGACGAGGATAAGTTCTGTAGTCGCACTTCCACGCCATGAAGGTGGGTGTTCCAACAACGTCCACAGAAACCATCCATAACTGGATCTTGACATGGTGCCTCACGTAGCAAGGAGGGGAAGTATAATGTGTCTTGGTGAAAGCCGTAGGGAAGTTCAGAGACTGATGAGATCTATAGTGTCCCCCAAAACCAAACTTAGTATAGGGAACTGGAATGTCAGGATGAAGCGGAAAGGACACGAGCAGGATGGGGATCCTGGAATTAAGTGATTATGGCGGTAAACAACAGGGACTGATGGAGGTTGCACGTAGAGGCCATATGTGCCACATGGCACTAAGTGGATAGGTAAAATAAAGTAAGGTATAAATGACTTCAATCAAAACATGTTTACAATCGATAGCTCCAACCAGGTTAAGAAAATTTCTTCCGTTAAAAAATTCATTGGCTATTTCATACCTATCTTCTTTAGATTTTGTTACTCTTATATAATCATTTAACAGTAGTACACTCCATATTGAAGTTTCAGGGATTATTTTTCCGATAATAGCAGGGCTCATGCAGTAGCATGCACCAAGGCTCATGAGCTTCCCCAATGACCAAGTATCTCAAGGTCACACATAAGCGCTCACCAGGTGATATTGGATCTCTAAGTCGAGTTTGATGTTTTGTGATATGTGATGCAACCATTGGCAATAGTTTCTCAAGAGAGCAGGAGACATTCGAAAGGAGTAAAAGAAATATTCTCTATCGTTAATTCTCAGCTCCCTTAGAAGTAAGTGATACTCCCATTTGTCTTAGCGATTTTGATGGATATTTTGAACCCAACATCTTTTGTTTTTGAACTTCGATTTTTTCGTTCGATGCACAAAGTAAAGCATCATAACGTCGTTTTATAGTTTAACTCCCAAATTAATTCTTCACTTTTATTTACCATTTACTGGTCAGCATTGATTTGCGTATTTGTAATCACGTCTGAGACTTTTTTCCAATAGGTTAGTCTTTGTTTTATTTTTCAGCCAATTCAACACATTAAGACTCTGAGGTCACATGTTGTTTACCAATTTACGTGTAGAAGCTGCAACGTTGCTTACATAAGTCAAACTAAGCGCTACTTACATGTGAAAGACTCTGAACCTTTTAGTATTTCAGCCATAGGAGGGAAAAATCCATTGTCCCTTTTCTGGTATCAAGAAGCATTTCCAGTCGTCGGGACGTCACAGTTCTTTTGACAATATTAAGGTTTTATCCTCTTCTCCTTTTGTTGGTCACTTACTCACTCATGAAAGTTTGTTAATATCTTAGCACAAACCTAGGATCGAAAATTGACCAATAAGAAAGCAACGAACCAAGTTTTCGGCGAGATAAGACAAAGAAAGAAAGTACAAAGGAACGAAAGAGCAAGAAAAAAGGCAAGATTATAAGGTAACCGTCAAATTTAACTAGTGGAACAACCGGAGTGGAACAACATTTTCCTTCTGTCTTAAGACAGCTTTTAAGTTTTGTACTTTTGTTAACTTTTTAATCAAGAATGGTTCGAATAAAACCGAAGGGTTGGAAATTTTTCGTAACATTAATAAATGGGAGCGGACGTTTCTTTCAGTTTTAAGTCTATTGTCACAGGTTTAAGTTCATAAAAAAACCAAGTAAATTCAAGCATTTTTAAATACTTGTGCCTTTCGTAGCAATTCTTACTTCTTAGTGCACTTACATGACTCAATCCTGGAACCTATCGTTCTATTGTATGTTATACTTAGAATTGTATATATCAAGATCGTCATTCTTGAAAGGGAAACTTGTAAAATGATATTCGGGTTATCAAGAAAAATTTCAAAATCCTATCTAGAGTTGACAATGATCTTTAAAATAATAAATGACTATAACTACGTGATTTTTTCTGCAGATGTTGGCCTTGAGACTGCCACATCTGGAAGGTCTAGCAGTCACACTACTATGCTAAAAGGTCTAAAAGTATAAAAACTAACAAAAATAGGGAATAAAAAAGGTCTTTTCTTAGATTCTCCTACGCATAATTAGTGTGCTAGTCATAGCAGAGTGGCAGGGAAGATGCTAATGGCTACTCTCGGGTCTCTAATAATAATCCCCATTCTGCTGATTAATTTCAAAAAATAATTCTAATGACTTCTCTCTTATTTTTACTCCCATTTACTATTTTTCACATGTTAGCTTTAGAAAGTGCCAATTGTATTTGTCATAAATGATTATAATTAATTTTCCGATCAGTGAAGTATACGCATGTGAATAAACACAAGTTAAAAGCCTTATTTCGTCTGTTGTATTGCTGGGAACCACTTGATTTGTTTACAACTAGGACCTAGTCTAGGTATCGTCACCCAAGTTAAACAACCACTACAACCCAACTCACTTATTCCCATCTGCTCCTCCGGTTATCAATGATAATTTTTTTCTAATCCTCCCGCATCGAATCCTATTCCATTATTACTCGAGACGCACCGTATACTGATATTTCAACTTTCCGTTTTACCATCATGCAAATTGGCCCCCAAAAGTTACCTATGTCTCAATTCGCAAGAGTTGAATATCACTTGTTAGGCATCAGCGTTTGGGATTTTAACGGAGTCTCGTTGTGGGAGTTATGAAGGTTGTAGAAGAGGCTTAGAAAATATGAGTGGTGAACTTTTTCCAACCATTGAACTAAATGTTTTATGTAGTTCAATGTTTGTAACATTTTGTGCATTTGTGAAGATTAAACCAAGGTATCGCTGAGATAAATGACGTGCAGGTACTGGAAGTAAGATGAATGGGGATGGCGTAAGATTTTCTGTTCTTCCAACAAGAAGCGTGGAAGTTTATGCAGAGTCTATCGGGATCGCATCACGAAACCTTGGAGAAGATGTGGCAGAAAATTTGGGAGAGGATGTCACATATCGAGTGCGGGAAGCTTTACAGGTAAACTTGTTTGTAGTTTGCAGACTTTAGCATAATGCTGTTACAACGCGTGAAAATATGCCACATGGTTTCTCAATTAAAGTAACACGTGCATAGGTGCGATTGAACGTAATTGTAATTAAGCCAATTTAATCAGTAAGGGTGTTTGTTTCTTAAAGTCTTTCTTCAGTTAATTTTCCATTAGTTACCATTCCCACTTGAATCAATAACAAAGTTAAAAAGTAAAGTCCAGGAATGATTGTTTATAAATAAACATATCAGCTCATTATTATTCTTGAAAAGAAAATATATAATAACTAATTTTTCTAAGAATTCTAACAAGAAATCGCCAATTTGACTCTGGCATGGTAAAATGGTAAAAGTTAATCACCACCCTTCATTTAATATAAAGTTACATTTCCTTTTAAGAAGATAAGTGGTGCCATAAAATTGTACAAAACTATCTAGTATAGTACTAGTACTGTATAGTATGTAACTAAAAGTTATGGTAATGGTTTCTATTGATCCATAACTGGGTAAAAACATTAAAGTTTTCAGTGCTAGATGACTCAAAGTGTACAGTATTGACATACCAGCATAACTGAATGGTCATGATTTTGGTGGATGCATATGTTGCACTAAGATCTAGAGGTGCACAAGTACATGTGACATGTTGATTACCTTACACTTATTTTGTGTATGGGGCAACACCCATCACTGTTTCCTTAGCCTTTGGACCATACAGCTGTGCAAGCACAGTGAATGCTAGAGTAGAGGGCTGACCCACTGTTAGTTAGCACCATGTACTTAACTTCCATAATCTATCCTGTTAGTGCTAATGAGTGCTAATCTGAAAAACATGTACCATTTTTTATGTCTTTGGTATGACCTGGTCATGGATTCAAATCCACAATCCCTTCCACATGGAAAGTGAGGACCTTGACTTTGCTGATGACATGGCACTACTGTCTCGCACACACCAGCACATCCATGACAAGACAAGGAGACTTCAGACCTATGGGCAGCAGGTGGAGCTCCAAATCAGCACCAAGAAAGCAGAGACCATGATACTGAATGTCAACAGCCCAACCCATGTTAAAGTGAATGGGCATATCTATACCAACCAGACAAATTCACCTGCTTTGGCAGTATTGTCAGAGCTATATCAGAGCTGCATTCTGTCTATGCTCCTTTGTGGATCTGAATTTTGGAGCATGATGGAGGATGATGGAGGAGGATCTCGCCAAACCTCAATTGTTCCACACCACCTGTCTTTGATGCACTATTATTACAAGAAGAGTATGGAGGTGGATAGGACATATGTTGAGAAAAGACCAACAGTCAATCACAAGAACAGCACTGCACTGGACCAAGAGTGATGTGGAGGAGGACAGTGAAGAATGATATGAAAGCCATGCAACATTCTTGGGATTCATTGGCTAGGTTGGCTCAGGACAGGCAGAGTTGGAGGAGCTTTGTTGCTGCCGTACACACCACTGGGTATAATGGATAATGATTATGTATCTAGTCAGGTGATATGGGTATGCTAGCACCTCCACTATTTGGGTAGTAATAAAGTTCTGCAGCAAGTTTATTATTTGCAGTTTGGTTATGTGAATTGCATACAACTATCATGTCCACTTTTTGTCATGTATTAAATTTGGAGGTAAATAGGCAATTACATATTTCATCCAGAATATCATCAAGTTTGGTTACTAATTATTGGTATATTGCCTTCTTAAAAAGGAATAATGTCATCTCTTACAAAATGATTACAGCTTTTGTATTTATAATATGACCTATATTGTGCAAAATGTCTAAAAGCCGAGTACTAAACAGTAGTGGTGGGGCTTAGGCTGCTGGAGGGTTCAATCCCACACGTTTCATCAGTTTCTTATTATTTGATAGCTAGGAAAATATTGCTGAAGTATTTTATTAAATGTTTGGTTAGCACAGTATCTGGAAATTCTAAAGAGGAAGTTTTTTGCATATCTATTCCTTTGCTCTATGGTGTAGGTGCAAAGGAGACCTCTTCCTAGTATTTCATTATACCATTTAATAAAAGTTATTGACTACATTGATAATAATGTATTGTATTTGAAAATATCTAAAAGTAACAACATTTATTAATATTTTAGATCAATAATAGAGAGGTTCCTGCAGAAAATTTCTTTATATTTAAGTTGATTTTGAGACATGTTGGCTTTTCATCATCATCAAAATCACACTCCAGTTGACAAATTTCTTTGGTTTTATTTGGGGATCAGTTATACAATGAAATTGACTAAGAATATTACCATGTACTTTTTAAAGTCCCTTTGCACTTTCTTATCTGTTCTGTTTGTGAAGTCTCACAGTCAAATGCTCTGTTGTTAACCATTGATTTCCTCAATTCGAAACATAAATAAGCAAGGTGCTGCTTGATTACAAAGGCCTTTCCATTTTGCTTATTACAGATGTCTTAATTTTTCCCAAAAAGGCTATTGTGCAAAATTGTCTATGTGGACATGATTCTAAGTATGGCCTCAGGCATCTGTATCAAATATATGAATAATGTTTTTAAAACAAAGTTGTAATGTTATGATATTTATGTTATTTACAGTCTTTAATTTATCATCCTTGATGGTAACTGATCTTGAAAATAAACACCTTTATAAAGGTCAAATTGTTTGTTATAATATCTACATAGTTGTTTGTGTGCAACTTTCTCAAAAAGTTTTTAATGTTTCATTCTTATTATTTTGGACACACTTCTTTACAAGACAATATGTTACTTGTTATTCTTCTTTTATCTGTTTAGCTCAGTAAGAAAGACATTAGCTTTGCAGTCATGAGGCCCAGGTTCAGTACTCTGGTGGTCATAATTTTTCTTCTATTTTTTGTGCAATATTACCCTGTTTACTTCTATAAAGAACTAGTACAAACAGTGGTAAATGTAGGCAGAGAAAACTTGCTTCTTGGGAATTATACACTAATAGACAGACAACAAATAACAAGAGTGAATTATCAGGGCTGAATGACTACTAGTTTCTACCTTGCTTAATATAAAAAGCATTAGATTTGCAGTTATGGGACCCTGGTTGAAACTCCAGCAGTTACAATCATAATTTTACTTTTGTTTCTTGAGAAATGACCACCCTGCTGACTATACATTTTTTAAAATAATTTTTTTCCATAGAATGCAGTTAGATTTATGAAACACAGTAAAAGAAAGCATTTAACTGTAGAGGATTTTAATAAAGGGCTAAAATGGGCAAATGTTGAGGTATGTTTGTTGTTTAATTTGTCTGTGTGCTTTCCTTAAAAATATATTACCTTTTCTGCCTAGGAAATATATGTAGAGGAAAAAATGTAAGTCACAGATGGTTTTCATTTCCAGGAGTTCCATTTATTGAGTCTACCCATTTTTCTTTCAGTATATCTCCAAATACTTTCTTAACTTAGTGTGAACCTGCTATTGATTTTGTTGGTATTATTGCAATTTAATATCAAGAATACTATTAAAAACTTTCAAAATCCATAAAACAATAAAAAAGTAGAGTGTCAATGATAATTTTCTTGGTTGTTGCTTTAGGTGAGCAAATGCCATAAAATCCAAAATGTAATTTGTCATTATTTTTGACTATAGTTTGCTTGTCTAATTATTGCATTATTTCATAAAGTTTTGAAGCTAGACTGTGTAAGTATCTTATAGACCTTTTTGGTTCTCCTTAACAACTGCACTTAGCAACAGGTTTAAGGGGCAAACAAAGCCAATCACGGCATTATAACGTTTAGTTGTGGTGTGTGGGAAGGTTAGTTTTTAGTTAGTTTTTTTGTTTTTCTGCTTTGAAAATACCAAAAAACTCTATTGCTGATGGAGGCAACAATCATGGATCGATGGTGAAAGCTTAAAACTTATATATAAAGTTCCTTTGCCCTCAACATCTGGTATGGTTTTGGATACAGAGTCAGAAAAAATTATTGACAAGACCACTGAGAATTTTAAGAATACCTGAAGAAGATAGACGACCAAAAAAAATTACTCTGTGAAACAAATCTATTCAGCAAAATGTATTAAATGTGCTTACAAGCACGTATTCACACATCAGACGCTTCTGGCAAGGAAGATTCTTCATTGCTGTAGACCACAGTACCACTGACTCTCAAGCTGAAGTAGACAGTCATGGAGATTGACTACTTGAGGCAAGAAAAGGAGTACATTATAGCCAAGATCAGGTGTCTAGAGCAGCATGTTAGTAAGTTTACATCAAAGATTAAACTCTGTCAAGGTTTTTGTGTTTATGCAGTGTACACAGACATCGGTTTACTGCCAGAAATAGCAAATATATTTTAGAAGGCAGCAATTTTATGAGACAGAGGAACCCTCACAATATTTTCCCTTTGCTTCAGTGAACTTATTCATGTATTTAGATGACATTCTACAAGGTAGAAGACCTAAAAAACATGAAAATAAAACCAAAACCGGACCATACCCCATAGGAAACGCTGTTTATGGACTTCATTGTTTGCCCCTTCGTCAAATGGTTGCCATTGACATTGGACTCTGTGATGTAACACGAAAAGGTCTATTGTCCATGCATCCTACAACTGCTTAACTTTTTGGATTCCTGTTTATTTAACCAACACAAGAAACTTTTCAGATTCCTGCCAACTCAAGAAAGTAATGTTAGGAGTTCTGTTTAATGTTTTGGTGTGACCTTGCTATGCTGTTTTAGTACATGATCCAGGCTGATGTTTGCACTGTTATCACAGTTTGATACCAGACTGTGCTTCTGTTTGAAAAATACTGCTTTGACTTCTGTGGTTTCTTAGGATTATATAATACACTGATTTGTAACTTCTCTATATAAAAACAAATCTGGAGCTGTTATCATCTCAATATATTTGCAGATATTGTTTCTTTTTTCTTTCTTTGCCTCTTGTTAGCAAGTCTATGGTCACAGTGGTATGGAACTAGCTAATTTCAAGTCATTAAGCCAGAAAGATACAAATCTGCAAGTTTTTTATGTTGAAGAAAAGGAGATAAATTTACGTGAACTGTCTTTGGATTTTTCCCTTCCTCCTGATTCTGGGGATATATCAGTTCGAGGTATCATGATTATTGCTGTGAGCTTTTTATAAGGAATGTTATTTCTTAATAGTATTACAAGGCACCTTAATTTTTAAGTAGTTGTAACTGTTTCCTTATAGGTACCTGGAATATGTTTTGATCCTATTTAATTTTATAGATTAATTTTTCTGGTATTGACCCATTATTATTATTATTATTATTATTATTATCATTATCATTATCATTATCATTATCATTATCATTATCATTATCATTAT
>JANTCA010031035.1:0-21497 GCA_024741275.1 Chironex yamaguchii | reverse complement strand
GCAGAATCGCATGTTTTGGCAGTCATTTTTGCTTTGCAAGCGCGAGATGGCTGTTCTCTAGGAGGAATTGATGCTTGACGTACAGTGGCTGGAACATGTTGCTTGATCCTTCACCCAATCTTTGAGAAGTGCGACCTACATACCGAGCTTTGCATCGAGATGAAAAGCATGAAGCCAATATCAATACCTTGGCCTATAATATGCCTCATCTGAATTGCAATGCTTTGCGGTCCTAATATTGCCCTTTGTTTACTCCTCTTTGTTTGTGAAGCCAAGAAAGAAACAAAAGCAAAGCAATCAAAGAACAAACAATTCAAATAAAACAGAAAAAAATAAATCAAAGAAACAACAATAAGAATAAAATAAACTAACCTCCCAATGGAGTTCTGATGCCGCACTGAGAATTCAAAGCACTACGACTGAAGCTTCCAGCGACAGGAAATGACAGGAAAAAAGAAGAAACTACGTTGACGACGCCTAGAGCAAAGAGTTCTTGTGTTACATTAACATTATATCCATTTTTTCTTGCTAACGTTTTGGCAACTGCGATTGTCTCCAAAAAGGCTACCAAAGGTGTGATGAAAAATCCGGTACTCAATTCATCCATGATTTCAGACTTGGTCATAGTCGTATTGTCCGCTTCAATCACCGATTGTAATGGAATCTTCGAGAAAGGAAACAATACGTAAACACACGAAAATATTTACGTCTTAAACTTAGGTAATGTGTAAACATGAAAATTTAAATAAAAGGAACCTCCCAGAACGAGAAGGAAGCGAAATCATATGTAAAAGGTCATCCTTAAATTTTAAATGGCATATGAATAAGAGACTTGCTATACAACAACGACCGGATAGATCTGCAATAATTATATGTAAATTTTCAGGTATTCGACTGCAAGCCTATCTACCTCCTACGTCAGAAACAATACCACAGGAGAAGATATGGTCTTCCATTATGATAACCTCACTAACCCCAACCCTTGCTTGTATTTCCAACTCTTTCTCATTAACACAATATAACATAGGCAAAGATAAACATACACTGTGTATTGCTACTGGACAAGTAGTTTCAGCAGGATTATGGGGAGTTGAAGAGTTTCCATCTATAAATTATTCTCTTCAAATGAGTCATGTGTCTCTTATAAGGTTAAGAATTACTTGAAATATTTGCAACAATTTAGGTGGAACTGTATTTATAACTCATATCAATATGTTGCAAATTTTCGAGTTTATGTGTATATATGAGTATACATGTGTATATTAGTGAATAAGCCATTGATTGATTAATTGATTGCTTGATGCTATCAGACTGATGGCCGCTATTTACTTGAAGATAAATAAGTTCAGGCTGACAAACTTTGTACTCCAGGATCTATTCATAGTGCCAAATGGTTAACATTCCCTTACTATTTTGACTGAGATAGCAAAAGAAGTGGGGTAAGGACATTCCATTATCAAAAAATTCAAAGGTCAGAGTGCGCAGCATTCCGTGCCGTTATAACACTTAACAACTTGCTCTAGTTTGTTTATATATATGTCCCCTACAAGTCGTTGCCTCGGCCTTGCTTTTAACACATACCAGTTTTAATGGAAAACACCTTTTATTTGCATTAAACATTTATGGTCCTGATGTTTTGAGTCCAGAACTTGCAGTCATTATGAGATATAATTGGACCCAATTTCATCATAATGAGCAGGCATTTTGCGTGACTCTTAGAAATAATGTGTATAAGGGTAAGGTCGCATTTTATATTATCATATGGATCACAATTGTCTCTCGTTTGCCATTTGCAAATTGTTTACCCTTGTACCTCATGTGTCATCTTTATGTGCAATATCTATGCAAACAGCATGTTTGCTTCGTAAGATTGCATCTAATTTAACAATCAATCTAAGATATTTAGCCTGCATAACCTTCTTAGCCGAATCAAAGTTGTAATGATGGACATGATAAAGGGAAAACAAGTGTCCAACTGCAATCATGACACTTCCTATTAAGCGACTGATTTTACGTCTACCGTCAATGTACATTTTCCTATTGATGTATTGCTAATTACACAGAAGTAACTAGGCCTCTGAGGACTCCACCAGCTAGGTTTTTGGGTTCTCGGGTTTCTCTGGACTTTTGAAGTTTTGGTAAAGGTGCCAAATTGATCAGCTAACTGGTTCTACTTTCCCACTGGTAAGTCTCGTACTCTTTGGTTGAACTTAACAAGGCAGCACTAATACGCATGGTTGTCCTTGAATTCTCATATTAGTGGGGAATCGTGATGCCACATTCATTTTATCTTCTGAAATATTTGGCATGACAGAAGACTTTGCTAAGGTAAGATGGAAGGCATCATCGGGTATTTTATCATTGCAACCGTAAGTAAAAATATGAACAGTTGTAAACAGGACTCTGGTGAATCATCTGCTCCATTTACACATGAATTTTGTAAGACTTGTGGTCTTAACTCTAATTTCACAGTTGTCGAGTCTTTTCTTGCTCAGTATTTTCCTGGCATTCTTTGTTGGGGGGAATTAATCTTAACCCTGACTTTGCTCACGACTTTATTATTCCTGGTTATCTTTTACTCTGTTTTAAGGACTCTCTTGATTCAGGGGCGGATCCAGCGCAAATCTGACATTCACAAAATTCAAATCTTCAGGCTATGCCCACTTTGCCACGCCCATTATGCCACCCCTATACCTATGCCTCATAGCAGTATACTTGAGAGATGGGCATGGTTGACCAGACTATGATAAAACTATCTGACGCACTAGTCACTGCTCGTTTAATAAGGTAATTGGTTCCCTCAGCAGTAAATTAACTGACAGGTTGAAAAGCTTGTTATTAAAATAATCTTTAAATTGTATCAAAAAAGGTAAATAAATACAGTAAGAAGACTTATAAAACAAGAGATTTTAGGTAAAAAAGATCCATTGCTAAGACTGTTGCTGGGTAATTTAGTTTTGGTAAGACCGTTGCTGGGTAATTTAGTTTTGGTAAGACTGGGCTGCCTTACCTAATAAGCTCGAACCCCACGTCAAGAGATTACCCATGTTCGAGATTTCCAATTTTGATATCCCAGATAGGAAACCCAAGCAAACTAACTACCTATTTGTAACTCTGAGATGAAAACAGATTCTTCAATCTACGATAGGCTTGGGCTGTTCCTCGTTTTTCAAGATACCACAGTGGTGAAAGCTCTCAGTTTCTCATAGTAGAGTCATCCCCATCTTATCAATGACATTCGGATTTTGATGACATGGGGGACAGCCCACATTTGCCACATTCAAAGGACTTCCTTCTTATGAGATCAGTTGGCAGGTGTAATGGATTTGGAGAGGTAGGTGTTTCGTCAGGGCGTAGTTAAGAATGCTATGAACAGGACACAAACTACGTTTAAGAATATAAAGTCAGCACTTTTCCATTGATTTTAATGCTGTACAGCAAAACTAGTATATTACATGAGGTTTTCGTGATGTTAGCTTTCGAGCAAACCTAAAAAATTGACCTTCACCAATGCGGATGTGGCGAAGGTCTAGATCCACTCCTGGCTCATGATCATAACCATGGCTAGGACGTCTTTGCTTGTGATAAGCTTCCTATTGATCGTGAGAAAGGTCTCAAAGATCCCTTGGAGTCATAATGTGTTTTCAAGCTTCTCTTTTCTGCTCAACTAGTTACTTTATTTTTCCTATAACTCTCCATCCTCTGAAACTTGCTGTGTCATTCATTCGGTCTTTGATAGCATTAAAACGCTCTGTCAATTCATAATTCTGCTAAGAAGTTCAAGAGAACTTGTTAAGTGTCATCTTTTAGAACCTTGGAATGATTTGCATCCAACTCCCACTAGTATACAGTGAAATAATTATCGTAAAACACTTTATAGCAAAAGCTTCTTTCCTTGCGGTGTCGACTGTGCAGTTCGCTTTTACAATCCTTTTTTCGTCTTCAATATGACCCCAAATCCTTTCAGTCATTGCGATCTGTCAATAATGTAACCGCTCTAATTACTTTCAAGTAGCTCTTCCCCTGTAGTGGTCGATTGACGTTGTAATTAGGAATTCCTTTACAAGAGCTAAAAAAATCCAATCTCGCTTAAGGGTTTTTGTGTTTTAGGAAAGGTGGGCCTTATCGTCATATACAAAATAGTCATTTGGTAAGATGCGCCGTACTCACTCTGTAAGTACACATTCTCTATGACGCATCCTCTACTCGTTGTAAAATTGATTAATTTAGTCATTTACTCGTCTCGGTTGCGTGACATTTGGCTCTTTCAAGCATATGGTGTTGTTTAAATTATCTTTTGTGGCGTTGCTTACATGAAAAATACTTCATTGTACAATGGAACAGAAGGGAAACCCTCTTGTTAATAACATTGCTAATCATGATAATGATTATCTCGTTTTCTAAACTAAGATTATTTGTTGTAATGACTCGTTATCGGGAGTAGTCCATTCGCATGTACACGCTATAGAACGCTCAGGAAAGTCATCCTCCCATGTGGCTAGTCTTCCGTTGCCTTCAACTTCAGGCGTTTCAGTTGTAATACCGTGCGTTTTCAAATGACAGTCGCTGGTTTGCAAGATTGTCTTTTAGCCACGAGATCACGCCAGTGTTAGCATGGCTGCATTCGTTTAGAGAATAGGATATGATACGGCTTATCTTGTCGACATTATACGACTTATGTTTTCAAGAGTGTTTAACTTTTTTCAAGAACAGTACCCGGTAAGATACTAAGATGACAACATCCGAAATTAACATCAAAACCAATTTATGCACGCAACGGATCAAGTCTGTTTATTATCAATAATTGATTATCTTCCACAAGATTGCAATCAACAGCATGACAGCCAAACTAAAATTCAGGTAATTCATGGATTTGATTAATCTGTCTATGTTGTCTCTTTCCGGGTGGACACACACTGAACTTTCGATTTTATAGGAAACGCTGATAATCAGAAAAGACCAATCTTAGATCTGCAATTGACTTTCAATTCTTATCAGTTAACAGAGCCCAAGAATAACTGTGAAAATGTTTGTCATTAATAATTGATTATAATGACAATCATAAACTTTCATAGGGTTCAGTCATAATGGTTGACTCAGAATTATCTTCTATGTTAAAAGCCTACGTTCTCATTTATTTGTTTTTACAGTCCCATGGTTTTATACAGTGAGCCTCTTAACATATCTTGTATTTGTTACTCTGTAACTAGAGATCCCTTTTGCCCAGACAGCAATCAACAATGTGCCATTTGCTACCTGATCTAATTATCATGGCTCTCTGTTGTGGTAACGCATATTGGCCGTCTTAACGATACAAGCGCTATCAAACAAAGGGAAACCAAACGATTGACTAATAAAACAAGAACTTAAAGTTAAGACTTCCTAATAACTCTAAAAAAACACGAGTTTCCCGTTTGTTGACGTGTACACATTTTGAAGCAAGCGTTCGCTTTCATACCCCTGTTTGTCAATGATCCTTGAGATTTCCACCAAGAGAAGTGGCGCATCAGAAAACACTAGAGAACTTTCGTGACTCAGATTTAAATGGAGTAACGAAATTTGAAATTACCTCTTTTTTAAACAAATCTAAAAAACCCATAGTCGTACCACGGAATGTCTGGAACGGAGCACACGGATAGAAATATTGTAAGGGAATAAAGGCCAAAATCACTATAGAAGGAGTCAATCGGAATTAAGTTGGCAAGACAATGGCAAAAATAGAACAGATAAGGAAGCTATCAATTTAGATAGGCATAGTTACATGCAGGATTAACGACCTGTCGGGCAATCACAGCGGGCTCAGACTTCCCTTTTCCCCACCCTTCCACAAAAATGATCCAGAAAATTCGCAAGGAAATGCAGGAAAGTAATTGCAATACGTTTTGGCCTCATTGTAGCTATATCTTTGATTCGCTTACTTCTAGCGACAGTTCTGCTGTGGTGTGTCCGCTATCTCAAACGCATATGGAAATAGGATAGTAGTTAAACACCGAGCAAAAAAATGGAATAGAAAATGGAAATGAAACTCAAGGCCATGTGGAGCAAGGGTCCTTTAGTAAATATAAGTATTCTCTCGGTTTTTATTCTCAGTGTTCATCACTATTTTATCTGGTAACATTTAATCGAAAACTAGTAGGGGTATAGTGACTCTTTTAGAGATGCTAGTTGGATCAAGATTGTGACGTATGTCACTAAGATGTTCATGAAAGCGTTTCACTTACATACAATGTGAAACATTCAATGGAATGTCTAGGGCAGGTAGTGTTTTTTCTCTTACCCAGTCCTCGTCATTATCATCATCAGCAGCAGCAGCAAAAGCAGCAGTCCTTTCTCTCCCCTACTCGATTATTTTGATTGAAGTTACTCGGTCGTAGACAAACTTTTTCTTTATTTAACAACTTTAAAAAGTCTATTTTGTTCATTATTTCTTAACAGTTGGTGCTTTTGCATCCACTCTTCCATCTTTTCCACATTTTTGAACGAACAGATTTTCACAGGGACATCCTCCTGTAATGCATTGTCATATAACCTGGCAATGTGTGCTGCTCATTTCAAGTGGAAGATTGAAAAGGACAGAAATTGGATATTGACTGTGATTCTGTGATTTCACGCAAACGAGAACTTGATATTTAGTAGTTAGAATCCACATTATCTTAAACTAATTCTGCAGATTTAGTAATCGTTATGAAATTATAATATATGCGTAGGACGTATGATTGGTGGTATCATATGTGCAAATAAACAAGGTTTGGATTAAAGTTCGCGACATGGATGTGTGTTATGTTGTGCAATTTGTACTACTAAGTTGCTACTCTCTTAAGTGACCATTTGGAGGAAAGGATCAGGTGAAAGTCTGCTACCCCTGTAGAATAACATTAAACGTTTGGGAGATTCAAGTACTTTTTGCTAACTATATAACAATACCGTAAAATTCCAGACAAGAACGTCTAAGGCTGGGTAATTAAGGAAACGGTACGTTATGACAAACAGGATGGGTAATAAAATCTGCGGAGTGTTTGTCCCAGGTATCGTTTCATCACACTGCTTTCAAAAGTCTATGGTCTCATCGTTCGGATGTCGCTACAGGTAAGAGAAGGGGAATGAGTTTGGGTAGCTACCTGTTGAGGGCAAAGCCTGCAGGGACGATGACGGATGTCAATTGCTATCATTTGATTTCCGTTCATACCATCAAGCCACTTGTCTCTTTCTGACCCATGGCGATTCAACTAAATAACTGAATATTGCGTCATTCTTTTGGTTTACTGTGATCGATACAGAGATTCGTTACTTGTATTTCCTACATATTTGGACCATTTAAGGAGTCAATTTTGATAACTTATCAGTAGCGACTCGAGGGCAATAGTTAGCAGGAATAAACACGATATTAGTGTAATAAAGAGACACCAATTTCAGATCGATCCTATAGCGATTGAAAAGTAAATGAATTAATTAAACTGGGAAGGTTTAAGGTTCGGCCCTGGTGTATACAACCCGCTTGAGTGATCAAATTTAAGTCAACATTACTTAGCACACGTACATGGCTTATGGAGTGCTCTATTCAAATTAGTTCTTCAATATCGAGGGCAGTTTAAAGATTCTTTTTAAAGAAGATGATAAACAAAGTTAGGGCCAACAAGTGTGCTCCTTTTGATATTTAGTACTACCATGTTTATGGTAAAATGGGTACCACCTCTATCCCGTGGTTATTTTTTTTGTCTTTTACCCAGTCGTACTGGCACTCATATAACGAACCTTATAAGGGTTTGAAGGCTGAGTTAACCATGGTATCTGCACACCTTGTATCACAAAGTCTCCAAGATATTTAACAAGTTACTTAACAATGTGCTCTACTTACTTCGTAGTCGCAGCAACTAGATGACTAATGATTCTCTATACTAAGACGAATTGTAGGAAAACTTAAGGAACTAAAAAAGTGTCCCTTTTTAAATTTTGATGAATGATAAAGATAACAAATAAAGGTTAAGCAGCAAATGTCTCACACAAATGTCAACAAATGTCTCAACAAATGCAGCCTTCAGGTCATAATTATCACCTATCACCAATGTATTATTTTGACGGATGGTATTGTTTAAGATATCATTTTGGCTTTCCTTGCTTTTTTTGTTTTGTCTTATCAAATTGTCAAGTTACGGCTTTCGTTTGTGTTAATTAATTGAGGGGATTGCTCCTGCCTGTGTTTCATGTCAATCATTTAATTTTGCCAAAACTTAATTTTTTTCTTACGCGATATACAAATGTTGCCGTTAACAACAAAGTTAAGTAATTTCTTCCACTTGTGTCGTAAAGGAGCCGATCACATCATGCTATAAGAGATGTATTGTACTCTACAGTCCGTATCCTGAGACTAACTTCATCTAAAACTTCAACTCTAGGCAGCTAGCTTTAGAAGGACTAAGAAGGGCTAGGCAGATTAAACCCGAATTGTTTTTAGCCAACATACTAGTGTCATTGAAATGGTATAGATAAATCACATCACTGCCTTGCGGGTCATTAAAACATTGGTCTATGTTGACAAATGTTTATATTTGATGTTACAGTAAATGATGGAATTCTTAATAATATTTATTTGAAAATAATATATTATATGGTGAAATGTGGCACCACTTATAATACACGATAAAATGCAAACTGAAATTCACTTACTCTAGGCTTTGGTACTCCTCCTTTCATTTGACCAGCCAAAATAAAGACATTGGTAAGGCTGTAATTTTCATATAATATCTGTGCTAGGATAGTAGTAATAACCACGGCCAATGTAAAACGAGCAGTACAGAGAAACCAGAGTACTCTACTGCAAACTTTTGAGGCTGTTGAAGCATTAGAGGACAGTTTCCTTTTATTATTCCATTGGGACAGTTTACGAAGTACTATCAGTAAAATCAAGCAACTGATGCTTAAGATAGAATCGGCCAGCCTTGCTTCGTGAATATGGTGAAAGAAGTTTTGAATAGTCTCAAAGAAAGACCCACGTGGAATTTTTAGTCCAAGTACTCCTTTAATTTGTGTTACGCCAATTTTAATCGCAGCAGCTGATGTGAATCCACTCAGAACGGGAACTGAAATAAAACTAATTAGAAAATGCAACCGAAATGAAGCCATTGCTATCAAGACAATACCAGAGAAAAGTGCCAATGTTGTTGCAAATGTCAATGTATCCAAATGCTTTTCTGTATATTTTTCAACAAGAATGCTTATTAGTGCAACTGGACCAATACTTATATCTTTTGAAGTACCAAGAAAGCAGTAAAGAAACACTCCAAAATAAGACGAATATAAGCCATATTCAGGTGCAAGGCCAGCCAATGACGAATATGCCAAACTCTGAGGGACGAGCATGAGACCAACAGTCATTCCAGCAATGATATCGTAATATAAGTTACTCTTTGAGTACTTTGGTAGCCATTCGATGATCGGCAGTCGAGCCTTTACGAACTTTAACAAAGACCGTTTTGTAAATAAGTTCTTAACACGACGAAGTCGACTTGAATTCCCTTGGGGTGTTGTCGTGGTACTGTTAGCAAGAATATAAGTT
Source organism: Chironex yamaguchii (assembly GCA_024741275.1). NCBI lineage: Eukaryota > Metazoa > Cnidaria > Cubozoa > Chirodropida > Chirodropidae > Chironex > Chironex yamaguchii. The sequence goes on along the minus strand of JANTCA010031035.1, from coordinate 11,944 downwards.
GACATTGAATGACCATTTTCGTCCATCCTTTGTGAGTCATTCACTTGCCACTGAAGATCTCCAGTTTTGTAGGTACAAGAATCCTCACCTGTGTGAACTGCAGTCCATACTGAAGAGCTAGGTGAAGTCATAGCTTTTTATCAGTCACCACAAGGTTGTCCAGTGGGAAAAGGAAGGAAAACAAGGTATAATCACGCAAAGTTTGATCACAGAAGCTTAAGTCATGTAATGACATTTGCTAGCCGGTCAATATCACTCATACAAATTTCTACTTGTTCGAAAATGAGATGAAAATGGACGAGCTACGCACATATTTCTCAGCTGAATTGGTTAACCATTTTATACTGTTTACTTGTGCGAAAGGAAATTAAATTTCAGCTGAGTGCGTATATGAAGCAAAGCTGTCCGTAGAAAGACCAAATGCTATTCAAAGATATTGTCTATTGCTATAAGGTCACATGAACTCCCTTAATTCAACTTTTTATTGTGAAGAGTTGTGGTTTCTTTCAGACACATGGCTTAACAGCCTCGTCTTCGTGCAACTTCGTTAAGGAGCAGGTGGTACGTAGTACAGTTAATCATAGTTGTCAAGGCAACAGGATATTTTTCTCTTCCTTGTGATTTTGCTTTGTCGACTTTACCGTGCTGAAGCTAAAAAAAGGAATACACTGCTGGTTCCCTCATCTTTGTGGAACTGGATATGGTTTGGTGCAGTTTACTTCATTCTCTGTCACGCCATGACCTACAGATTTAAAACACGACAGGATCCTATGAGGAAAGCTGATCAACATGTTCTTTTGTGACCACGTAGGTCGTTCATTGCAATAAAACAGCAGCTGTTGTCGATTGTTGTAGAAAATTGACGGTTTTTGACTGTCTTGACCGTTTCTGAAAAGTGATCAATGACGGATATACCAGGGAGACAAAGACGTCTGCCCCGCAATAGCTTTTTAAAAAAATTGTCGTGGATGTTCGCACCAAAACTTAATAAAATTAGTAAGAACCAGTTTATGGGCTTAGTTCAAAAGAATATTGCTCGAGCTTAGTCCCCGAATCCCTCGGTTTCCCCAAGATGCATCAGATCGATAGGGCACGGAAAGCAATACAAGAAAGAAAAGAAGCGAGCACCAGGGTTAAGAAATTTGTAGAAGCAGAAATGGATATTTGCAGTGAAACTTTCAAGCATTGTAAACAATACTCAAAAGCCTTTTTCATCTACACTTCCCAGAGTACAAAAGATTAGAAAGTAAGACAAACAAGAAACAGCAAAGTTTATGACGAAACGCAAGTAGAAGAGCTATAAAGCTCAGAAATTGACTTGTGTTATCTTTTCAAAGCGATTTTCATGTTTTGCATCGCCAAAAATGCATGTTTTTAAATTCGAAATCTCGTCAGTCTGATACATATCATTAGAGAAAAACGACATCTTAAATCCAAGGATGTTTACAGTAATATGTGGTTTTTGACGATATAATTGTTTAACCCTGTAAAAGGTTTTGAAATGAACGCGGTTGCTTTTAAAAAAGTATGACTGTCGATAGGAATCATAAGGTTAACAACATAATTTCGACTGTGAAACAATGAACTCTAAGCTAAGTACTAGGACCTTCATTTTCAATATCAAGAGGTATCTTTCTATGCAGATTCGTAATAGTCTAACTTCTCACTGACAGAGTTGTGAAAAACTATTATCGAGAGATATGTAGTACTATCTAAAGATAGAGTTTTTAAACAATTGTATTTTACTTCAAATGACAAATCATGTTTTACGAACGCTATAAATGCAAAAGACGTAATGAGTAAAGCCATAAAATTACAGTATTTAGTCTCTATCTTCGTGATAATTAACACACACCCTTCCCTCCAAATCGCAACCTTTTAAATCAACGCAGTTTTGTACATCAGTCACGACCGGCCTTTCAAATAATCTTGTGTTACGCTTGATACCTCTACAAGAAATGTCTTGCAATACAACAACTCGGCCATTTCCACCTATGTCGACTCAATAATTGATGTATTAAGCTATAAGGACTCAACAATTGATATATTAAGCTATGAGGACTCAATGATTGATATATTAAGCTATGAGGACTCAATGATTGATATATTAAGCTATGAGGACACTGACTCTAAAGGCGACAGGTATGATAATAGCTTGTGGCATACCGCTTCCATTAACAAAGGTCGGCAAAACAGCTTCGTCCCTTAAGAAGAATTAAAAGGCATTTGAGATGGGCAATGCTACATATAGAATTTCTTAAGATTTTACAGTTATCGGTCAGCACAAAGTGGCAAAAGAGGCGAATCTAGATTTTGATGGAGAATTTGACCCATTCATAACTTTATATTAAATTTGCACTGTAATGAAATATACTTACAAATTCAGCATTTATTTGTGTACTAAAAATATACAGTCAGTTATTAAATTAAAGGTCATTGGATCAAAATAGCAACACTGCAAATTCCATCTTTGACATTCAGAAACACTTGATTGCCATATCTATAGTTGGCACTTTAAAGTTCTTCTATCGACCTTTAACGTTTTGTTCTAAATCATACTGGTCTGGTGACAAGTTACAAAGCTCTTCATCAACCATCCAATAAACTGAATGTGGTAGCTATTTAAAACTCTTCATATCTCAAGACAAGTTTATTTTCATCATAACTGTGTAGGAGGATCATGCGCTAGTCAATAACGTGAAAGAGAAAACCGGGCTATGTTAAAAGTAATGCAAAACTGCCTTGAAATTTTGCGACATTGCGCAAAAGAACTACTTGAAACCTTTTTTCCATCTGGCACTCTTGAGAGTATCAATCGAAACTAACCAGTCTCAAAAAAGAAAAGATACAGAAACAAAGAGAAATGAAGAAACAAAAGATTATTGAAAGAGTCCAAGTGCAGAAACGAACTCTTTCTGCCTACAGAGTAGAGGTTTTCTTGTTTTAATGAAGACAGACGCCAATACATTTAGGACAAAAGGACAATCTATCTGTGCCAATTATCCGAAAATTCTCGTCTGTATACATTTTGGCGGATTCTGAATTTTTTAGTAAACGTTGGCTTATGCCAGAATCGCATGTTTCGATAGTCATTTTCGCTTTGCAAGCGCGAGATGGCAGTTCTCTAGGAGAAATTGATGCCTGGCGTACACTGGCTTGAACAAGTTGTCTGATCCTGTCACCCAATCATTGAGAAGTGGGGCCTACATTCCGAGCTTCACATCGGTACAGAAATTCATTTACTACTAAGCTTTTTTGTGTGGTAGGTACACGATCCTTGTGAATGGATGGCAAGATCTTCCTAGTCGTGAAAACAAATCTGGGATTTACAGCAGAGAAACATTTCGCTACAGCTTTGTTAATTTGCGTTTCTATGGTAACAGAAATGTTACTTATCCAAGGAAGTTTTATGTATACTGGACATTTTTGTTCCCAAGATGGGAAAACCCAGTGATCTTTTCTCGAAAAATGTAAGAAGCAGCATCCTTTGGATGCCCATTTTTAAAGAGAATAGATTGTATTTTCCCAGTTCTGTATTTAATCTTGATTTTCAACAGATACAAAGTGCTCTATGAACAAGTGTTCTGATGAGGTTGCTTTTACTCTTTTTTGGACAAAATGAATCCCGAATGTACTGATCAGTAAAAGTGGCCTTTCGGTAAATGGTTATTATTAAATTAGTCTCAGTTTTTCCCACCAAAACATCAAGAAAAGGTAATAAACTATCTTATTTCTTTTCTACCTTGCATTTGAAAGTTGGATGTAACATTTTAATTGTAGAGGCTTTGATGCAATACGAGACTTGTAGTACCAATGCCTAACTCGTTACCTCAAAAGGCAGTCACAAAATAAACAGACAATGACTAAGGAGGTTCGTCTAACGTTTGTTAGATTTAAAATGTATATCTTGCCTATTGTTTAGCAGCAGATCAACTTAATAAAATGGCACGAACTACTTCTTTTCCCTCGATGCTCACGAATCTCTATTTTACATAATCTTTGTCACTTTCCAAGGGATATGTAAGCCTATCTAGAACGTGGTAGGAAATAAAAAGATGAAATCGAACAAGGACCCTATTGTTCATGAGTGTGATGAATTAAGAACAGTGGCACTTGTACCGATTTTGAACTAATTAGAAACTCTTTTCTCCAGAGAATGCTTCTAAAGTGATCACTAGCATCTTTGTTTCTATTGCGGTGAGATTTATAGGATAAGTGTAAAATACTATTGACTATCCCAGAATCCAACTATTAATCACATTCCTTGTTTGCTGATATCTTAGTTTAAGGATCAAAACCAGAAATACTAGCGAGAATAGCGCAGCTCGTATCAGCTCTAGCAAGGTTGCAACCTATCTCGAGAGATCGTGTTATCTCGCTTTCCTCAAAGATAAGGCTTGTCTACTCTCTGGTGATCTCGATATTTCTGTACACTTGAGAGGCGTGGACGTTAAATGTTTATCTCCAATATAGAATCCAAGCTATGCAAATGCGCTGTTATCAGAGGGTAATGAATATCTCTTACAATGATTGTGTGACAAATGAGGAAGTCAGACGTTGCATCACTGATGCTATTGTATCCCACTATGACTTACTGACAATCCTGGAGAGCGGCAAACCGAGATGGTCCGGACACAAGGTTATTTGACTGCAAAAACCATCATGCAGGGCACAGTCGGAGGGAGCCGTCATGGAGGCATGCAGAGGAATCGATGGGAGGATAACATCGAGGAATGGACTGGCCATACCGCAGAACAGAACTTGAGAGCAGCCCGTTATAGAAATGGGTGGAGGAGAGTCGTAGAGTCATCGGTGGCGCCCCCAACGGCATCCAGATGCTACGGGTTAGGAGGAGGTATAATGAAGATTCCTCGCGATTGATCAGGAGAAGACAGATGTAATTTTTGAAACATGTATTTAGGGTATTGAAAACCCCTCTTTTGTGTAAAAGTGAAGAAAAACGAGACATATTGTTACCTTTATATCTACCTTATGTACGCTGGCAAGGCAGCGATCATTATAGTTTAAAAGAATGGCGATGAACAGGGTCTAAATCCATGATGACCAACAAAGACATGTTAATTAAAAAGAGTGATCTTGCTTTTAAAGATAGTGTTTGATTAGACAGGGCAAGTTAAAGCCTTCACTATTCTTTTCACATCATTGAAAGTTCAAACAAATGAAAAGTGTAAAGTTTTATGTCAGGCATTACAGCAATCACCAGGTTACTGACAAAGAATGCACCCAAAAATTGGTTACTTCAGCGATTTCGCGTCTATAATTCTTCTTCGTATTTAGCAAAGCTAAACATTAGCGCCAGGACGCGTAAACAATTGCAAATTTCTGATAAAGACTTATACACACCTATTGACTTGTTTTACCAGTAAACTGTAACATTATTATAGTTAAGTCGAAAGAAAACACCGGGAAATTATTAATTCTAAAAGCAATATCTGTTCTAACCTCAAAGGATTCATTTGTTCATAACTTACCGATACTCTAATAATGTAAATATCGGCTTAACTGTCAAACTTCTAATGTCTGCACATTTGTTACGAAGTAAATAAATTGTTTGGTCTTGTTACATGCGTATAAATTGATCACTGAGTCAATCCGTTGGACTATCACTGTGTATGTTTTTGTGACTGCATAGACCAATTCATGAAACTAACGTCCATAGAACGCGGACTATTTTGTTTTCTTCATTATGGTTATGTTACTGAACGACGTATTCATTTCTTCGACAGGTAATCAGTACCCAGCAATCCAAGAGTTGTCAAATTTTGCCTGGAGTGACACTTTCCCCACCAATGCTTAGTGCACCACGAAAAAAAATTGATGCATTCACTGTACCGCACATGTTGTACTTCAATAGTACTGGTGTCATGCATATTGTCTAACCAACGGGAAGTTTGTTTACTCAAGAAGTGTTTATGCTGCAAAATAGCTGTCGAGAGTAGTTGCCTCTGTTGCTAGGATGTGAGTGTATACCAGGGGATGACATGCTATTGAGCTTCCCTTTTTAAACAAGAATCACAATTGTATTTTTCAAGCCTTGAAAACGTGAATAAATGAAGAGAGCACTTTAACAATGTCATCAATACTGACTAGCAGAGGTAGTCAACTAACACGCTTAGATTGAACCTCCATTTAGTGACCTGAGTTTCAAAATGACCTGATGTTCATTTTAGCAAAGGAAGTTAAGGATGAGCAATGGAAACCATTTTCTGTAAACTATTGAACTAGTTAAAATAAAGGTCAACTGACCCAGCTAAAGTAGCAACCATAGCAACTGGCAATCAATTGTGAACAAATAAATTTTGTACGTTGACTTAAGTGATAAAGATATCCGTGACATAAGAACTTTGCAGTATTTACTGTGTCATCAGTACTTTACTATAATTGGTTGATATTGCCTGTCATGTCTGGGCCTTGAGCTGACACTTCATTTGATGTTATGAGTACTTGATTTAAATTTCTTTCTGATACAAGCTTACGTTTGTAACCAAATTGTTCTCAAGCTTTTAAAGATCCAGAAGTCACCATTTATGCCTGTTCCAGAGGGGTTAAGACATAATGTCTTGGACGAAGGATATTCTGCTGCTACCTTGTTTGATTCACAATGGACGAGTAGTGAGAGTGCTTTCATTCTGACCACCATATGTCACGAGTCAACCCAACCTTTGAAAGGGAAATAAGGTATGACGGAACTGTATACAAGCCGTCAAATGGCTAAGCTAGCACAATACAACGAAACATAGTGGTTGAGATCATAGGTGTCCTGTCTTATTCAACAAATTGTTTACACTGGTTTAGACACTCATGTTCATACTTGGTTCAGCACGCACTAATATGCAGTATAAATCCAAGGTGGGCGTTGTGTAAAGGTACCTGTGCTGGCGTAACAATCACAATTGTTAGTCACATGTATAGACATAACTTTATTATAGAGTGGCCAGTCATTATGAGTCTTTTACTTCTCCTTTTGCTTTGTAATGCTTGCCATGTATAGGAAGATGATGCTTTACGGCCCTCGCAAGGAACATAAAAAAGTCAACTTTGTAATCCCCAGCATCGCTGGTACTTATTTTACTGGCCTCAAGCGGGATATATAAGTACATGAATACACAGGACACTGAACTGAGAATCATTCAAATGATTGTTACCTCGCAAGCATTAACTTCAATGAGAATCTTTTCTACAAGAGTTGTCACACAGCTTCCGATGAAATTTCCAAGCTAGATGAAATCAGTCATGTGATGGAAAGTGAGGTGGATAGCACCATAGTCACTAGGAAAAGTGATTACGATAGCACATAGGCAATCTATGTTGTTGGGAATAAGAAAATCCAGAGGGTCAGCTCGAGGTTTCTTGCATGTTTACAAACTGAAGCCTCCAACACAGAATAGAAAGACCAGAAGCCTCACTCTCGTCGGAACTCGAAGTGGTTTCAACGTCGCTCTGAGGTTGACGATCTATCTTTTCTTACACCTGATTGGTTGGGAACCATCAGTGATACATAAGCGCCGAAGGCGCTAGATGTCCAAATAACACTTTCAGTGTGAGGCAAATTGTTATTTGGAGTCCATCTTGAATGGTGGCAAAACGCAAAATTGAACAACCACACTTTCATTGAAGTATTAGCTTTGGGCATACGCTCTGGGTCTCGAGTGACAATGGAATTCGATTTCATGTTGGGGGATTTGAAAAATTTAACATTGATAAACGAGGGGAGTAGGGAGCAAATAAGTGGGTTGGAGTTTAGCTTAGGTGACAATACCTACTTGTAGACGAATCAAGTGGTTTTATTGTTATTGATGTTACGAAAAATTTGCTATCTTTTGACTTAATTCAAACCCTCTTTTATTAATTTTAGAGGTTCTTCTGGGTCTTTCCTATGGAAACTGTTAGACAAGAACAGTCCATAGAAAGCAAGGCTGTCTCTCGGAATCCCGTATCACTTGGTGCTAATGGTAATGAGGTAGTTCCTTGTCAAGAATCAGTAACGTTTTTTGAAAAATACGAAATGTTTATCTAGTCAATGTCATCAAGATACGTATTAGAGGTTGCGTGAAGGAACACAAGACATTATCTAAAGAAACGGATTCAAAATATCAGTTGCAAACTTTCAGTATAGTCATTTCTCATCAAGTTGCATTTCCTTAAAAATAAATGTTTATTATTCCCCATTGAAATTATTTCAATCCTTCGGACTATTAATCTTGCACCCCCTTCCCCGGTAGTTCTGATGTATCCATTAATTTATTACTAACCTAGTCTAAGGCATAAAGTTTTCTAAGTGTGGACAGTGCTGGTCATATATTCATATGCAACTCCCATACAATGCTTGTTATTTGCCTCGGTTATCACTAAGCAAATCACAGCAAATTGGAGATGTAGCGCTTTTGGCGCTTTTATATCATTGGGAACCATGCACTGATCTAAAAGAAGGAACAACACTCAGTGATGGGTTGATAAGTCCACCTCTGTCCTTAAAGTTCAGGAAACTTGAGTCTTTTCCATAGCTTTCTTGTTTCGAAGCTTGGCAACATCTTTCTGGCATCTTAACAACATAGCCAGACATACACGATATTAAGGCATTTTTAAATTCTGATAGGTTGGCCATATTTGACACACAGTCATGCTCATCTTGACCAAGTTTATGTTCCAGAAGACTGCATTTTCTGATTATTGCTGCATCAGTGACTGACATTGTTTCACCATTTATATTGCAAGTGTTATCAATTACATTCAGGATTGTTGTTGAATCTCTGTTAATGCAATTCCCTTGACCACCCCTTGTTTTGCTGCATAATGATAAGCAATTATATGCTGCTATGAACTGTTTAGCAGTTGGGTTGTTGTTAAGACCACCACAGGAACGAATTGCACCGAAAGATGTTCGAGATGATCTTGACTAATCTTTAGGTCAGGAGATAACTCAAAGGAGACTTTCCTAGTTCAACCCAGTCATGAAGTGTTCCTGCAACACTACCTATAGCAACAAGAAAGCCAACAAAATCTGTTTTCCTGTGTGATGAATACATTGGATTGTCAGCAATGTCAGTCAGTCAGTCAGTCAGTCAGTCAGTCAGTGAATGTATTGGAAAACATAATTTAGAAATGGATGTCAAGGTGTTTTATTTGTCACACATTAAGCAAACTTAAATCCTTTTGAAACGTGGTTTCTGGAATTCAGGATATCAAAAATGCAATCAAGTCTTATATTCTGATAAACCTTACAGTTGCAGCAGACCCTTCAAATTGAGGTAGCCGAAAATTAACACAGCAATACTGTAGTGCATCTGCTACACTAGAACTCAAAACTTGGGCAACAAGGTTACGTTTCGTTTTTCGGGGTCTCCATTCAAGACGAGCACTCCACAGTTTATTCCTAAGTCTAATTCCTTCAATCTTTTGCAGGTTGTGTAGCTCTACCAAGTATTGCCATCTTAGTTTATTTCCATCTTTATCTTTCAAGATACCTTGGCATATGTGTTATGTACAAGTTTTAACACATGGCAAACATACAGCAGAGCATAAAATGTTTGCTCGTTTTAAGGGTGTGAAAAAAACAAGTTCTTAAATTTAGAGGATCTAATTATGCCCAAAATTCAGTTAGAATACTGAACTTGGATGACGGACCATCCATCACAAGTCAATCATGTAACCCCAACTCCTACCTCAAACAGTTGCTTCCGGCATACCATTATGAGATCTACTCTTTCAAGACCACTAAGGCCATCCACAAAGAATATGCACAAGAAACTTTCCAACTACTGTTGACCGCTACTACCATAAAAACCACGTCATCTCTCACAATGGGAAGTAAATCATTGTCATCTATGCAATTACCAAGACAAATCCTTCCCCTATATTTTTGTCCATCCCACTCTGTGTGCTTTCATATTGCCATTTTGTCAAGCATAAGGACGCATACTATGTCTTGAGCCTTCTCTCTTGCAGCAATTACAGAGGCATTTGATGCAACAAAGACTAGCTCAGTAAAACCAGACTCTACAGGTATACCACTATACCACTTTCTGGAAAGTCTTCCTCATGTACTCGTATGCCTTTGATGAATAGAATCGTAGGGTTGTAGCATATGACCACAGTTCTTCAGGGTATTTTTTTACTATTGAAATACTTCTTTCTCTAATCTCTTCACTAAGGCAAGGAAAATTCCAGAAAATGATTCCTGAAGAATATCTTTACATCTGTTTGAGATAAGATTCTTATACCACAGACATTTAATGACAGATTTCAGAAACTTGAGTTTTTTTCAAACCCCTTGACCTTTGCTGGGATACCTTTTCTCATAATATCCAACTTATCATATGCATTATTCAAGTTGTTGTGGTGGTTTAGATAGGCAATGTTTATCGTCTGATAAACTGGGATATTTTGACTTTTTAACAGGAACATGAATTTCTTCATTTCCGTCTTGGGTTTTTATTGCATCCAAAATGGCTGCCGATTCTGAACGTCTTACAGGAGATTTCCATTTGCGACTTATCTGTAAATGTTAAAAGTTTATGACTTAGACATTGTTTGTAAATATTAACTCTAACTGTTAGAACTGTGGCTTTGAAAAATGTCATCTTTGTCTCTTTGTAGACTTTCTTTTGTTACCTTTGTCCTTTTCAACACGCCAGCAACATTGTATTTTTTATTACAAAGAACATTTATAAAAAGCTCAATGAAAAAGGTGTGTTCGCTCTCATAGTGAGAAGGGGTAGCTCAAAAGAGTATCAAAGAATACAAGGAGGGGGTGCCAAGGGCCAGATCTGAGCGTGCATACTTTTTGAATGACCCTGAAGTAGAAAAAACTTTGCGGTTAATGTTGGTGTCGAAATCATGATATTGCAGAAATACTGTCCGGTTAAACTCAATGCCCAGAGAAGAGAGAGAGAATAACAACACTCTTCACATATGTATCATATATCACAGGACTTGTTTTTGTTGAGATACTACATACGTCTATCACTTATTGAAGCAATAATGATACCAACGAGTTTGGAATTCGTCACTAAATATGTCATATTGGGGAGTTAGAGTGTTGGCTTCTTGCAAGTTTGATCCTGGTCGCCTCCCACTTAGTGCAGATTTTTTGTTGATGCTCCACTTTTGGCAAACACATGTATAAAAAGTGAGAGATCGAGAGCAGGGCCAACACTCAAATCTCAGTGCCATCATGACATTTACCACAATAGTTGCATTGATAGGGAGCTGTCCAGGCTTGAAATTGCAATTCCCAGACCTAAATGCCAATATGTTACAGTCAAGTGTGTAAAAGGAAATTCAAATTTAAATTTTTCCTTTTACTTTTGAAGAAGAGTGATAGTGACTCAAGAAAAACAACACTGCAGAAAGTTGCCTTTTCTTGGAATAGCTAATGTTTGTCTGAGAAACAATCTGCATTGTATCATTAAATCTCCAGTGTTGTTCAAATTTTAAATCTACTTTTCAACAGTAATAAATTTGAAGAGTAACCTTGACATCTGTTTATGTATCCATCAGTTTGCCTGCCTTTTTATCTATCTATCTATCTATCTATCTATCTATCTATCTATCTATCTATCTATCTTTACATCTGCCTAGATCGATCTATCTACCTATCTGTCTAATCTAAGTACCTATAAACTAAGTACGTAATTTGTCTTTGAAACAACTGTCATAGTAAAAAAGGACAATACTGCAGAATACTACTACTACTACTACTACTACTACTACTACTACTACTACTACTGATTACTACAGGCATTGAGCAGAGCAGACGTGCTTTGTACATGTCCTAGGTTTTAAGGATTTACTTACTTGAATCAAAGCTATTTATCTGTACTTTGTTTTGCTTTTAAGTCCATTTCAGTTCAGGTAGTTGTACTGAAAATGATTCGTTTAAGTTTACTGGGGTTTTTCGTTGTTTTTGTACTTTGTTCTTTTT
>JANTCA010031024.1:3750-16601 GCA_024741275.1 Chironex yamaguchii | reverse complement strand
TCTTTCGGCCGTAACTGTCTTGTTTAGCTATCAAAAATTTGTAATTTACTCATCAGAAACACTCGTGTTTTTTTAGTGCTGATTCTGTCAAAGGGATCTGGCGTGCCTTCCGGGACTTCTCCAGGCTTTATTGTTGATCAAACGTGGAAATGGTAGTCTTCCTACATTTGACTTTCCTCTCGTGGTCTGAGTTGGCAGGTCAATAAAGACTCAGTGCAGAGGATGAAAGACCGATATTTCATGGTGGATATTCAAAGTTACATGCGTTATGAAATGAAACAATCACTTTACAGTGACAACCCTGTGAACAGTTCCTTTCATCAATCTCACATCTCAGCTTACCGTGAAGAAGAGAAGGATGACTCACTTCAAGCTATGAAGCACAAAACAATTTCAACTCATTTTGTTGAGAAGGAATCTGCACTATTAAGACCAAGAAGGTCAACATGAACAGAGGAGAGACGACGGAATTTATCAGAGACATTTTTGTAATGTTTTATATAATTATAATAAGAGCATCATTCTGACGACATTGCTTAACATATTGATTCATAAACATGAAAAAGAACAGTTTCAGTTTTCAGTGCTCCTGAAACGTTTGTCACTTGTACTCCGTGATAAGCTTTTAATTTTGCTTGCCACAGTGCTGTGGAAATAGCGATTGTTCTACACAATCGCCCAATTCTTGGCTTCTGTGAATCTCATATGAATTTTATTTTACCAAGATTTCATTTAAAAATGGTAAGGTTAGCATACACGAGACATTGTTGAGCCCATTTTTAAAGGATCAGTTGTATTTTTAATGAGCTAGTCTCTACTGTTGTCATACTGTTGTTATTTCTCAGGTTGAGGACGTCAGACGTTCAATGTTTGCAAGGAATGCCCCATATATCGTAAAGTGGGTTATGTTAATCTTGTTTCGCCATCCAAAGTACACGAGCTCATCTTTTCTGTGTTTTTGCTTTTTATGAACCGTGTTTGTTTCTTGGTGTGTTCATGAGTGATATTTACAGGGAAATGAAGATTGACATGGATGTACTATATAACAAATCAAATACCCAAAGTTTTTTTTCATGTAACACCTTATCGGTGTTTACATTGACCATAGCAGCATCAACTTTTGATTACGTGCTGATCTTAACGGGATAGCTTGATATAAAAGCATGACAACTTGTGGTTAGCCTCATATTCTAGTTCTCATGGTACATGGCTTGACACGAAGAAGAGACGTCTAGACGTCAGATTTGCAGTGGCGAGACCCAGATTTGAAGATGACCGTGTTTACTCTTTATGGAACTAGTGCAAAAAGTGATAAATGGATGCCTTTTAAGCATTAAAACACATGCCGCTTCTAAAAGCATATACACCAATAAACAGACACCCAATAAGAAGAGTGCACGATAGGGGTTGAATGTCTGATAGTCAATTGATCCTTCGTATTGACCTGTGGAGCTCGGTTGAAAAGGCGTACGATTTGCAGTCGTGAGACCCGCGTTCGGTGCTCGAGTAGTTATAGTCAACTTTACTTGTGTTTTGTGCGAGAATCTCAGACCTATTCGTGAATATGCTTAGCTCAGCAGGTACCATCTGTATGAATTATATGTACAACTTACGCAGTTTGCCTAACAGAAGGTTAACTGCATAATTTTCCTGAAAACAATACCGTGGACAATTTCAGTTGCTAGCATTGAATAGGCGGACTTCTGCGTTATTGTACCTTTCGGCTCATATTTTGCTTGCCTGTAAAGATCGCTTCAGCATCTCAAATTGCTTGGTTAGACAATGTTTTAGTATGAGTCAAGTTGTTGAAACAAAAGTGTTAGTATTTTACTTTGAGTCCTCGTGTGACAACATTTTTCTGCAATTGTTTTGACAACATTCTGTTTGTACCATATCCCGTACTGTTCTCAATCCATATTTTGTTAGACTTGCCTGTTTTCTTCTGACATTTTACGCTCTGAAAAATTTCTGGTAAAGAAACTTGTAGTATCTTCTCTCTTGCGTCAACTTTGTATTGTTTTTAAGTTTTTTGTGCTGCAAAACTTAAAAATCTTAGACTTTGCACGAAAAGCATACGTTCAAAGCATTTTTCTTCAGTATGGCAACCTTTTTACTGGAAACGTGGATCGAAACTAGGCAATCGTAAACAAGAGAGGAAAAAGAGAAAATGAAAACATTATTGGAAGAGCCCAAGTGAAAAAAACGAACTCTTACTGTCTACAGAGTACTGGTTTTCTTGTTTTAATGTAGACATACTCCTCTATGCTTTGATGGAAAGGCGACCTAGTTTTTTCAGTTATCCTGAAAAATATACATTTAGACCCATTCTGAGTTTGCTAGTAAATATTGGCCAATGGCAGAATGGCATGTTTTTGCTGTCGTTTTTAACATAGCAAGCGCGAGGTGGCAGTTCTCTAGGAGGAATCGATGCTTGACGTACGCTGCCTGGAAGATATTCGAGCCTGTTACGGTCTTACATAGCAAGCTTCGCATTGGCAAAGAAATTCATATACTACTAAGCTTTTTGTGACGTAGGTACGCAACTGATATGAGTGGATAGCAAGATCCTCTTAGTTGTGAAAGTATTCTCTTAAAGCCGAAGTCAACACTTGTACAGGCATTTACCATCAAGACCACATCTGTGGGATGGAGGCCTTTTATCCTTTCCTCTGAGTAAAGCATTGGCATATATTTTGACGGTTTCATCAGGGGAATTAATGAAAAGGCTAGTTATGTCGGAATAACAAATGTTTCACGGGAAACTATTTTGAGATTTTGAACGAATCAAGCAAAAGTAAAAGAATCTTTGATACAGACTTTGCTCTTGATGTTCAATACTCGGTGTAAAAGATTGGAAAGTCACCTAGCCAATTTATGATGAGCAGATGCAAACAGAGATAAAATAGGACAAAGTGGAGTGTTGTCCTTATGTGTTTTAGGTAAACCATACATAGTCTTTAGAATGCGTTAGAATCAGTCAAGAATCTAAAGCAAGACTGTCATAGTGCACTACACATCCATATATTACTGCCGTATTGAAACTAAGTTCAAAATTTCATGAGCTATTTACAAAGATGAGTGATATCAATTCACTTTGATATAACTAAACTATTATAAGAAAAACTTGTAATATGTGCAATGGGCACACATTGTTCTGAGAAACAGAGGTCTTTCCTAAAATGATTGTAAATTCAGCAGGATGGAAATCAATACATTTGTGTTTTAATCTTCAATAGAAACTGGATATTTTCAGACGTAATTTGATGTATGGATCAAACTATTCATCATAACAATGTACATAATTACCAAGATAATTCATACTAAGACAATGGAATGTGGGTTATTTAAAAGCAGTATTCAGGTGGTCTAGATTCAAAGAGCTAGCATTCAAAGCGAATCAGGTAAATTGATAAACTTATTAATTCAAGGCCTCCAAGCACCCAGCCCTTCAATTAAGTCCTTGACTGAAGAGGCCTTTAACAAAAAAGGAATACTTGTGAGAGACCTTCGATTCAAAAGAGAAATAAGAACTTTGTTTCCTAATGGTTAAGCCACTCAGTATGTCTCGTCCTGATTTTTAAATCAAGACAACCTGTATCTCAGGAAATTACCTCCCCTCCAATAAGATTCGGTTTTTATAATGAAAACCAGTAAAAAATTGGCCTGTGGGCTATTTGTTAGTGCTTTTTCTAAGAAGAGTTGTTTATCATGTACATTCCTACATTCACAGCATTACTTTTCAGAAGGTACGTATCAAGGTGGAGTCCTTACATCAATGCCAAGCAAGAAACTGAATGGTAGCCTTCATCCTACAGATGTGTCTCTGTTGCCTAATTGCAGTCTCCAGCCCTCGGAATGCATCAACATTTTCGGCAGCACAAAACTGCCGCCGTGAGCGAGAACCTCGTCGGCAATTTTGGTTTTCGACAATTGTTTACATTGCACGGAAATTTTTTGCTTCATCAATGGCACTTTTATTGACTCATGACCCGCCCGGACAAGTCAAGATTTTCTTTGTTTGCGGTCGTTGCGCGTGCGCTCGAAAAAGTAATCGGTTCGAGGGCCAGCGCATGACACTCGTGGTTTGTTGAGTGTTTGGTTTTCCGACGGCATTTTTGGTAAATGGATGAGATCCCCTGTTCATTGCAAGTGGCTTCTTTAGAAAATTGTGCAAGGGATGTATTCATCGAAGAAACTGACAAGAATAGAATTTTAAAGCATTTTCATTTTAAGTGTGGGTATTTAAATATTCACTCTTTGTAGGGTAAGGGGAAAGCCAGAGAAATGTGTTTAATTGTTAAAATTGTTTCATTGTGTCCAAATGTTTTGTAACATTTGCCCCCAAAGACCAAAACTGTCATTTTTTTTTGGTTTTTGAGTGTTTGACTTTCATATGTGCCTGAAAAATCATTCAGCATTTTTTGCTGCAGCACTTGCTTTAGGCGACAGCATTTACAAGGACTGAGTCTTCAGAATCATATCCAGCATTCCAGTAAGCGAGTAACACTGCCAATGATGGATGGAAAGTTGACTTAACTCCTGATTGAACAGACATACCAAATTCCAAAGGCATCACAGAACTATTAATCAAATGATGATGGTAAAAAAGTTAGATACATGACAGAGCCAATGAGGAAGAGCTTTTATGGCATCTAAATCTAAAGGGTATGATTTTCAGGGTATAGCTTTTACTATAGCAGTCAAAAGTCCTACCATGGTTGCAGAATGTCAAAAACTCAAGGGAAAACTGATACGTCAAGTTCCTTTTTTACAATTTCACAACCTAAATTATGCCACCACTCTCTGCCCCTCAAAGTCATGCACTCCAAAAGTGACAACAGCTTTGCTATAGATTCCCTTGAGAGTAATTTTTATTAACACATTCACAGTAAGCACCTAACTTTTCAAAGGCTGGTATATGTTAAAGCCAAGAGTCAAAGACAAGGCAGTGTGCTTGAGGCAAATGTCACAGAAGTACATGGTTCTAGTCAAAAGTCAGACAAGGTATCTGTGGTTGAAGGCTTTGGTTAAAGAGAGACATGTGGAGTTGAAGGCAAAAATGAACAGTATTGTGGGCAACGGTTAAGGGGTTTGTGGTCTGAAGCAACAGTTACAGGCATAGTATATGTGCTTGAAGGCAAGAGTTAAAGAGGTGTGTGGTTTGAGGCACATATGTACGGCTGATGGCAAAAGTCAGATGTATGCGTGGTTTAAAGCAAGAGAAAAAACCACGAATGTTTTCTTCTATTTTGTTTAATACAATAATATTTATTACATTGTCTAAAAATTCTTAAGATAGTCCATCTTATGATGTAAAATGTCTTCCCTTGCTAATGGTCTTTAGTATGCTGCAAGGTACCCCCTAGGGAAAGAAATAAATGGTTGAAAAGTAAAGTTGAGTACATTGGATTGTTCAAGTAAAGGTTAAACTATAATCAAGATATAACTAAAAAGGCAAACGAAAGAAAAAAATTGCTTACTAATATACACATGTTTAGGAAACACTCCTAGAAGGAAATAGAATTGTATTGAATTTTAGGTAACAATCTTAGCTTTTGCAACTGATCATAGGTCAATTCTAGCTATCAACCATATGTCCTCTAAGGTTATGTTTTAAATCCTACTTGAGTTAGCACATAAAACACTACAAAATTGCACTTCATAAGGCTTTAAATTGTGAAAACCGTGCTTCCTTGACCAACTCATATTTCAAAAATTATATTTACGATTACAAATGTTAACCTGAGTGTTGTGTAGGATATTACTAGTACGGTAAAGTGTTTTCCATACTTACGGGAGTTTCATCCTCATAAACAACCTGCACATGAAGAATGGGATGATAACACACAGAAATCCAAAGAATAAAAGTAGAAATCTGTTTAACTTGGGGAGGCCAGGTCCATTAGCTTTTTCCAAAATGACATAACCAAGTCCACCAACAGAAAAGAGGAAGCTAGATGCCAATCCCTCCATGATATATTGTCCATTAACACGGTAAGGCATAAATGCCACCTATGGTAGAAATAAAAGCAGAAAATTATTGTCAGGGATGCAAATATCTAGAGAACTAAATATAGTTGGTTTGCAAATTACAAATTGTTAAAACAATGAGGTGTTATTAAAGTTATATATAGATCTTTTACAAGTTGACTCCATTAAGTTCAACAACTAGAATTTGTCAAGTCAGTTGCGGCCAACGTTTTAACTATGTTTTTGAGTTAACAGCTGTATTCTTGTATATATGTATACAAATATATATGGTTTTTGAAATAAAGCAGTTTTATTTGCAAGACATCAGGGAACAATGTCCTAAATACACAAAGAAATAGAAACTATTTATGGTTTTTTAACTTCTGCATGCAAACAAAATTATGGTGTGCAAAATTAAAGTCAACCTTCACATGTTAAAATGTCAACAAAATACAATATTATTTCCTTGGTACCAGGGGTTAAAACAAAGATTTTTATGGTGCTGGTCAATTTCTAGTGTGTGCGAGCAGATCTCCCTTAAACTGGAACTGGGATCCAGTTTTGTAATGACCAGTACAACTGTCACACTGTAAGCTCACTGCAAGAGCTTATGTATGAATCACTGCAAGAGTGTATGTATGAATAGTATTGTGGGTTTGACTTTTGCTTTACCACGGAATTAAAAGTAGTCCATTTAAATACAAATTTTGATATGGTAACACATATGCCTTTCGGGACAGCTGACCCTTTTATTGAAGTTGCCAAAATTTAGTCAGTCGTTGTTACATAGGTTATGAGTGGTGACCAGCAGTTATTTTAACCCCTAGGTACCCAAAATGACGTAAAAGGCTTGCATGAATAAATGAATTTTATGCCAGGAAATGCCAGTAGTTTTATAATGTTCTTTAGTCTTGCATTGATCAGGCCAGGGTTAGAATCTCTGGTGGTCAGAATGATAGCTCTACTCCTGTTTGTAGGTCAACCTCTATCTGGAACAAAAGCAAAGAGGGATGAATGGATGCCTTGCAAGAATGTCCGAGTTATGCCACTTGTAAAGGTATCTGCCAATTGACAGATACCCTCCTACCTGAGGAGCCAATCAATTTCAAGCTTTTTGTGTAATTTTGTCACTTAAGTATATCACTACATGTGTGAAAATAGATGATCAATAGTTGTACAAAAACTGAGTACAAACCGGTTTACTGTTGCCGTGTTCATCAGTTGTTGATCCTACACTTGGGGGCTCAACAATCACATCATATATGATACCTGTTAGAGAAAGACAAAACTGCTAAGCAAAAGACAACTACAAGATTACTCAAAACAATGACTCAATAAATTGCAACTAAACAATTATCAAAAATAAATTTAAAACTTTAAAATCATTAAATTACATCAGTGCATTGCTTAGTCACTGTCCTATTGAGCGGAAGCTAGGTGCATGTATCCAAGTGCACAGATGACTGATTACATTCGATCATTAGAATTACCCAATATGCAAAGTACCCAGCGCGCATTCTGTGTTAATCACCGAGTCACTGTCATGCACATCCAGGTTCAAGTGTCAAGGTGTTAACAGCTGTATGGCTCAAGTGCGCACCCTTAGATTTAAAGGCATGACAGAATACCATTACGATTTTGATCAGAAACACTTCGTTTGGTCATCACGTAAGAGGAATGACCGGAGTCACAAATGAGTAGTTACCCATTTAGTGGAGCCCTGGAGGAATGCAGAAGCTAACGACCTTGCTAAGACTTAAAGAAAGTATGCAAGTATAAATACAATTTATAAGTTTATAGGTCCATACAATGAAAATGCTTTTACAGCCTTCACAAATGACACGTTTAGGCCTAAAAATCAATCCCCTAGGCTAAGCGCTAGAGATACCCATGTGGTCAGGAGGTATGCTACAAAAAATATTATAGTAAGAATTTTCAGGCATTGATAATATCTTTTTAAACTTAAGCATTCAAAGGAACGTGTGGTTTCGAATTGCACCATAATACAATGATGACAAATTTCCACGTTGGCAAGAAAAAGAACGTACCTCCAGTTACCAAAAAATATGAAAATAGGACCAGTGAAAACATCACCATTGCTGAGGGTTGCTTGATCCATGATGGCCTTTTCAATTTAAGAGAAGGAAGCTCTAATAATTGGAATGGAATTGCATAAAAGGCCTCCATTGCAGCAAAAGAAATTGTCACAAATCAAAATGGCGGATAAAAGGAAACTTGCATGGTTGTTGATGTTGTTTACATTGAGGGACTAAGCACTAACGACCACCATGGGAATTTGCAGATACCACTTCCGGTAATCGTAGTAAACTTTCATTGGTTGGTATGAAACGATAAACGGTTCTGATTGGATAATTAGTAAACTGGCGCGCGTTTTCAGATTGAAGATTGAATGCGAAATCTTCGTTCGTTGACATTGATTTTTCAGTTGTGATCATCAATTGAAGGTGTCCACTTCGTTACAATTATTGCACTTTTCAGTGGTAAGTATGGTCTGGACTGAACAATTTCATCAAAATACTTGTTCTTAGCTTAATATAATACTAATCGGCTCTTAATATACACTATTTTCATTAGGAACTTAGATTTTCCTCTCTAGGTTTCGTTCATTTCAGATATCTCGTCTCAGATAAGATTAAGGCACTTCAATTTCCTTTATTAGGAGGAAACAGGTAGATTGCGATGATTTTTGAGTTCATTTCATAACCCATTGAACATAAACAGATCGTTATGATTTAACTACTTGCCCTTTATTATTTTGATTAACTTTTTCTTTTCATATTTGAAACACTAGATTGAACTTGATTGAGTTTGAACAAAGATGAATAGAGGTGGAATGGAACGCAGTGCTACTTCGTTGTACCAAAAGCTTGAAAAAGTAGGCGAAGGTAGGTAGGGACTGCAGGTCTCGTTCTTCACCGACTGAACGTAACACTGTTATTTGTAAACGTTGGTTACAGTTGGTCCCAAGCGATAGCAATTGATAATATATGTTAAATTTGTGACTTCACCTCCTCTATTAAGCATAGTATGGCCCATTTGCGATGTTCATGCGACAGAATAACTGTGTAGGGAAAATGTGCTAGCAACCCATAATATACCTCAGAATTAAACACCGATAAGCTATAATTCTGTTGTTGTCATTCAGATTCCTTGCAGTGGGTAGAATCCGGCTGCGATTAATGATGACAATTTGCATCACTCCGTTCCACGGACTGCATTCGTTGCAATCTCTGGAACTTGGTTTTACCTGTTCCTCTCCAAACCGTCCTTTCTTGTCCTGGACTTGGGAATGGCCGAGTTAATGCTGCATTTCCTTGGAGACTAATTCAATAACCCACAATGCCAAATAGATAAGAAAGCAAACTGCGATAGTATTTATAAAGCATGAAAGGTTGATTAACATCGTTTATTTGTCTGTTGATTCACTTTCTCTCTGAAAGAATGCACACAAGTTGGGCGCGAGAATGGTCTTGGGAGAGTCATTAGTTGACAAACTCGACACTGAAGTGAACTTTTAGAAATGCTGGTTACTACTTCATTATAAGCTTTTTCTTATGAAGAAATAATATGCTTTGTGATATGGCAATATGTTCGTCATTTGTTTCCTGTGGCATGTGTAGTCAATCTTTGTAATCAGTTGAGTTTTTATACTTGGTATTTGAATTTAGGAACTTATGGTGTTGTGTATAAGGCAAAGCATACCAAAACAGGACAGCTTGTTGCAATGAAGAAAATTCGTCTTGAAAGTGAGGAAGAAGGGATTCCAAGTACAGCTGTGCGGGAAATATCATTGCTTAAAGAACTCCAGGCACACCCATGTGTAGTTCAGTAAGTGGCTTTCTATCCCACTTAAAATCTATAATACAGCGAGGCTGGAAATGAATAGGGATTATTACAATGCTTCAATTAATTACTTGCCTGTTGACCTGTTTTTTACTCTATTTTTCTATGATGCATAAACACTGTCAGTTTACAAAGAAATGGTTTAAGGATATAATATCTATGTTTTGATGTCATTATCTATTTGACTACAATTATTAAACAACTATTAAAATGATATAGCATATATATACATTTACTCTTAAAGACTGTTAGTTTATATTCTCATCCTTCACTATCTTTTTGTGCAAATACTTCATGCAATATTTTTTCTTTCGGCTTTAAACAACAAAAATTCCTTCAAATAATTTAACACTCTTTGTTTTAAAAATGACATTTGCAAATCTTTTAGACTATTAGAGGTCATACATGAAGAGCAGAGATTGTTTTTGGTTTTTGAATTTTTGACAATGGATCTAAAGCGATACCTTGACACTGTGAACGAACCGTTGGATAAAATGCTTGTCAAGGTAAGCTTCTAGATTTTTCACATGTATTTCAGATGTTAATGATGATCAGTAAATTTTTCCACTTAGGCAGTCCTTTTGGGGAATGAAAGAAAATGTGTAGCAAGTTCATTTGCACATGCAGCAACATTTGAAACATGAAATGTTGTTCATGCATTTCAAATGCATAGTTATTCAACAGTAACTAAGAAGTGATGAAAAAAATAAGTATTGTAAGTCTCTCTTTATTGGCAATTAACGCTTTGCTCGTTTGATGAACTGCACTCCTGCCTCAATATGCATGTGTGCTTATACTTTATGTGAAAGCATCAAATGAAAGGACCTAATATATGCTCAACTCTAGATTCCTTTAAATTGTGTCCTTTGCTTATCTGAAATCCTTACACTAGAATTACGTAAGAACTAAGAGAGGTAAAAGGCGTAAAAGAAACTTCTGCTGGACTAATCTGAGCTCTATGCACATGCCGCAAAACACCAGACAGGATTCCTTGATACTGCCAAGGGTTTCCTGAAATAACTTTCTAATTATAGGCTAGATAAATTCCTCTCCCTGTCTTTCCCCCCTAGTTGCATCCCTTTGTATGTGGAATCATCTTATGATAAGGATGAGAGTCTGTAAGTCAAGGTGCCCCAATTTAAGAAGCCATATTCTAATTTAAGAAGTCTCTCAGCATCATTCTGGATTTATTTTAGGACAAACTTCACTTAGGTCCAGAAGTGCATTTTGCTGACATGTGGAAAGCTTTTTCCAAGGCTCTTCCCCTATTCTCGGGTGGTGGGGCTTATGGTGCTCCCCACCCCACCACCTCTAGACTGACAAGATTTTGTCTATGATAATTGATTGACTTAAACGATAATGTTTGTTTGTCTGTTTATTGGAGTTGTTTATCTGTCCTGCAGAGTTATCTGTATCAATTGACATCCGGAATCGAATTTTGCCATTCAAGAAGGATAGTACACAGGGATCTAAAACCACAAAATCTGTTAATAGATACAAATGGACTGATTAAGATAGCTGATTTTGGATTAGGAAGAGCATATGGTATTCCTGTTCGAGCATATACACATGAGGTGATGTAGAAATTAATTTCTATAGTCCCAGCCTTGAACCTCCTCTCCGTTCAACGTGGTAAATTGGACCCTGAATTGTCTTTTTAATTAATGATTCAATTATAATTCACATTTGTATTTTGGTATGTATGGTGACCCAAGTAGAGGTGGGAGGGTAAGAAAAAGGAAATCTAATTGTTCCAGGTGCATGATGAGGCGTTCTTGGTCCGTTGCACTCATTAAACTAGGTTTGTATAAGCCATTGTGTGTATAGTGCTCTGTATGATTTGGTATCTCAGGCTTCCTTATGTGTCATCTAGTATATAAGGCCTCCTGTTAAATCTAGTATATGTGGTCACCTGTATGATTTGGTATCAAAGACCTCATGTATAATCTGGTTGGTGGGTTATTCAATGAGGTAGAGTTTGATTTATTACCTGTATTTACTTTAATGCTAATAGGCATTTGTCTTTGTCCATCATAGGTGGTAACATTATGGTATCGTTGTCCTGAAGTGCTCTTAGGTACAAAGCGATATGCATGTCCAATTGATACATGGAGTATTGGTTGCATATTTGCTGAAATGGCATCAAGGAAACCTCTATTTCAGGGTGATTCTGAAATAGATCAACTATTCAAAATATTTCAGTGAGTATCCACTCTGTTGATTGTTTAGATAACATAAATATAGTTACAATCTTTATGTGCTTCATAACTTTGTAAGCAAAATTGCCTCAGTTAGATCCTGCAGGAATTGTGCAAGTCGTCTTGAAAGTTTGGAACATTGTGCTAAAAACATACTCAAAAACATTTTTCATCTGACACTCTTCAGAGTGAATCGTCAGAAAGAAAAGAATAGATATATCACAATTTCATGAGAACCATGGGTGGAAAAAGAAAAGAAGACGACAAAGAAAATGAACAAACCAGAGCATTGTTAGAAGAGGCCAAGTGAAAAAACGAACTCTTTCTGCCTCCAGAGTACTTGTTTTAATGTAGACATGCCCCAATATACGCAAAGTATCAAAAAAATATCACCCTTGTAAGTTTGGACGCATTTTCTAGTAAATGTTGTTACTTGTGTTCCAGAACTGCAAATTTGTGCTGTGCGTGCTACTTTTATTGTACAGACGGTTGCTAGCCACGTGAATAGACAGGTATCCTTGATATCGAGTGGCTTACCATAATATAGCGATAAACTAAAAAGATGTATTTGTAAAAGGAATAAACGGAGTTATCCAAATCAGTTGAGTGTAAACTTGTAATTGACCCTACAATTTTACCACAATGCTTTTGTTTGAGTGGAAATTTGATTGTTTTGAGAGTGCAGCCAATCATCCCATCACGAGGAGAACCATTTGGCATTAATGGAGTGGAGTATGTCATGTCATCATTTGAAGAATCAATCAGGATCAATGGCAGTGGCGGTTGGTGGGGTTTTTCGTGGGGACAAATCCTAGATTT
>JANTCA010031013.1:0-21499 GCA_024741275.1 Chironex yamaguchii | reverse complement strand
TAAGTATGATTTTAGCGCAATGTCGCAAATTTTCAAGGCGATTTTCAAGTTTTGTACCACAAAAAGATTGTTCAAGGAAGTAAAGTTCTTCAGAGAGTGAAGCGACGCAAAGAACCATCAAAGCCAAGACGTTTGGTTTTTGTTATAAAAATCTTATGAACTCTTGCTGAAGGGCTATTGAAGTAAACACTATTTTCAACTCTGAATAGGATATTGTCGCTTAGGCATGTTAAATATGCTTATGTATGCTTGAAGTTTATCATGCTTTGAGTCATAAGGTTTTCCTGAGCTACGTTTTGAGAGATCCTCTCATGGTCAAGCCTTTCCAATGGATATCAGTTAACGTACATCCAGAAGGCCGTAAGCAGGACAGCTGCACCCAAACAAAAAGAAGAAAAAGAACAACTGAAACGGATTTGCCTCTCCTACGTCAAGAATACCTGAAAAGATCAAGAGAATTTTCAGACATCACAACATCAAATGTTCCTTTTACACGGACTCCACCTTACTAAGCATGCTATCAAAACCTAAGAACCCAGTACCACTCACTGAAAAGAATGATATAATGTACAAGCTACAATGTAAAGACCACCCTGTCACCTATATTGGAGAGGCCAAAAGATCCTTAGGACAGAGAGAACAAGAGCATCGAAGAGCTGTGGAAAGGAGTTACACCAAAGGCCATGGGATAGCTGAGCACTGCTGGAAGAACGATCACACAGTCGACAGGCAAAACAAGAAAAACAAAAAGTAGACCACCAAAAATAAAAGAAACCATCCACTCTCTTCAACACAGCAATCATATCGACAACATATCCTACTCTCTTCCAGCAATATGTCTGCCAACACTAGAAAACAGAACAAAAACACAAAATGTTTTGACGTCACCTCCAAGAACATCATGTCACCACTGATCTAATATCACAGCTACGCTTGGCACATTATATTCAATTGTCGTTCAGCTTAACTCTCTCCTTTATATTTTATGTCACGACAAGTTATTTGATGTTCCCTTACAGAAAACAAAATTGAATATAAGAATTTCTTCAAGAGAAAATTCAAGGGAAAATTATTAAATGTAAATAGTCAATGAACAATACATAATATGCAAGATGACAGTCAGGAATCCTCTACCTCGATTAGTGAGAGTTTAGGTGATGGAAGAATTGTTGGTGTTAAAGCTGAAATTGATACACGTGACTTAGATGAATACATTCCGTCATTTGAACGTAAAATGACAGAATAAGATACATAAGAAGCTAGAAGCACTTAAAAAGCGCAAACATCCGCCAAGCCAATATGATTCTTCAACACTGGTGTTCCCCATGACGATGCCCTTGCTTGTCACTTTTATGAAGATGTCAAATATAGCAACTGGGTTATCCTCGTGAAGACTTCTTCACTAGCACTATGAAGGTTTCAATGCCAAGAAAGTGAACCAGAATCCAGGGTTTGATTCCGATTATCTCCCAAAACTAATGAGCTGGAGCAAGTCAAGCTACCAACATAACTTGGAAGTTTCGTCAAAATCGATCCATAAGTTTGAGTTAACTTGCTAATGAACAGACAAACGAAAAAACTCTGGAAAAAACCCATAACCTCCTGGCCGAGGTAACAATAGCAAGTTGAAAAGTTCATAAGTTCAATTTCCTCAGAATTTAACGCAAGATGTATCGAAGTCGAGCAAAAGAATACATAAATTTTGTGCAATATGTTTGTCCAATTCTGATGTTGTGAAATTTTAAAACTTTGCTTTTAAAACTAGAAAATTTTCGCTGACGACCTTTTGATTACTCTGAAAAAAGTTCAAAAAAGGTTCAGAGTAATCTGGTAACTATTTTAGGTATTGAAAAAGAAAAAGATAGATATTAAAAACGGTTTGACAGCTCTAGTAAAAATATTTTGCTAGATGGTTTTGAAGAAGCATTCGGAGAAAATATGGTGAAGAATCTAATAGCTTTCGTAATGCTTACCTAAGGGAAGGCAACGTGAAGAATCCTGTTTATTTTACCAGTCAAAGAATTCGCAGAGAGTATCTTGGACTTATGGACCTTTATGAACCAACAACCTTTGAAAGCCACATTCAGGTGACTGTGAGGGGCTGGTCTGAATCTACATTAAGATCAGATGCTACATGCAGATCTTTTTGAAATGTCGAATAGACAGTGATTATTTGTATATAAATGTAATTATACCGGCACTATGGGATTTTGTTTTTTTTATTAAGTTGATTAAGTGGGAAATATGTTGATATTTTGTATGACTCTTCAAGAGTGCAGTCCCATGACCTCTTTTATTACCAATTGATTTAATTAAGATATCAGTTGCAATATGTCACTACTAAATTTTCCTTCCAGTATCTCTTAGACAAAATGGCATTGTTCACATTAATAGCCAAAATGAAGGGGATCGTCTGCACAAACCTCTTAAGAGTCCTCCCAAAATGTGCGGTGATAAATTTTCCTTGAAATTAGGTGTGAGAAATCTAGAAAAATTGTCCAGTTCCTTTAAGACGTTAGAGAACATGGTTATGGTCGAATGTTTCACCACCTCGTCCCTGAATTTTATGGAGATCTTAGACCCCCAAAACAATGATCACAAATGTTATACTTAACAAGTATCAGGTTATGGTAGTATCTTTGTTCGTCCCAGCCATTCAATTGTAAGTCTCAGTATTGGAATGGATAATCCTTTTCGGTATCCAAAACACTTGCTAGCACCACTACTACTTTTAAGTGCCTTGCCAACATCCAAGATTGTACAGCTTATCTGCATAATGAAGTTCACTTGATATTCCTTGACAATTTTAAAAGTTTATGTTTACACGTACTTTCCTATTGCCATTAGTATTTGGTCTGCATGGTAAAACTACTAATATATAGCATAACAAAACAGAGAAAGGCCATTCCCTATTCTGTAACAGCATCGACCCTGCAAAATGAGACGAGAATTGCTCATAATACAGAAGAGAGCCTCTCTTCTATATCTATGGTATACCTAAACACGGCTCCAACTGACCCCTCCTCCCAGCAGAGCGCCGTACGTGGATCCAATGGATGTGCACAAAGACATCATTCATTAGTCACATGACTCTGCAGTACATTTATTTCCTCTGTCTTGGATCTGTTTGTTTGTCTTTTGTAGCTGCGAAAGGGCCAATGTTGATTTCATTTGTGAGATCGCGTACTTAATAACCAGAGATGGCTCGTTTTCTACTACTTTTGGTGTTGTTTTTAATCAACGAAATTGCAGGCGAAGGCCAGAGCTCTAGGCTGGCCATGTCTGCTGTTGAAGGAAAAGGCTCTGCCGATTTCTTGTTATCGTTCCATTTGAAAGATGGCCAATACAGGTGGAGTGTAGTTCCAAAGAGTCCACAAAGCAGTGCCAGAGGTGTGGAATGGTACGTTTTCGGGTTTTTTTCAATGCTGCGAGAGTTGTATTTCATATCAAAACCAAAGAATAGTGGTCACAGGTTCACTTCCATCGTTATTTACTGTCAATTATAACGATGTTGCTAGATGTAATTACTAAATGAAAAGTAAGACTGCAGTTGGAAATACTGACATCAGCAACTGAGCAAGGCATTGAACCTGTTGAATAGAGTATAGTAATGTAGAGTAACAGGAACTTTTCAGTTTGAACTCAATCATCGTTAAGATAAAACATTGATCCATGCAGTTGTGCCTTGTAGTGTAGTCAATCGACTTGTCTAAGATAAATGTCAATGAAAAAAGTGCTTAAAAGTGTGCAAGTAGATAAGAACGTTCCAAGTCTGCAATTATGTCCTCAGGTAGTTATGTAGAACTGGCATGATACTTGTTTCCTGTTTTGTGACAACCCTGTTAAACTTGTTTATAACAGAATTTTGTTGGACTTTGTTTTGGGTGGGCTTATGAAGTAATTTTTGTTCTGATGGTTTGATATATTTACAGAATTTGGTATGATACTAGCATTTGAAAGGTACAGTGGCTCACAACTGTCACACATGATTGAAAAACATCTCGCACATATCACCAGCATCTCACTCAAATCAAAAGGACCTCACTCAAATAGAAATGATCTTGTTGTGGACCGCCATAGAAAGGAGTCAAAGTGATCTTTTTTGCTCCATTTGTTTACTCTTCAAATTTTGTTTTATTTTCTTAGGAATACCATTCCTCTCCCAGGAGAATTGAAAGGAGTATCCAATCCTGTTTGTATAACAGCAGATACCACAAGTTTAATCTTTGTCCAGGCAAATGATGGACAAGTTTACTATTTGAAATTTCACCCTCTTTTGTCACCTGTCTTTGCAAAGTGGATGCGGATTTCATCAACATTACCAACTGATGCAGGTATGTCATCAAGACACTTCCATATCAAACAGGCTTGCTTGTCCAAGGTAGCTTGTGGGACATATATTGTAGATGGTGTGGTTCATGATTGAGATAAACCATTTATAATGCAGATTTGGAATTGAAACCATTTTGGAACAATGTTTTGTGTAGAAGCCTG
The DNA here is from genome assembly GCA_024741275.1 of Chironex yamaguchii. Lineage (NCBI taxonomy): Eukaryota > Metazoa > Cnidaria > Cubozoa > Chirodropida > Chirodropidae > Chironex > Chironex yamaguchii. The sequence goes on along the minus strand of JANTCA010031013.1, from coordinate 17,005 downwards.
TCTAGCAGAGAGTCACAAAGAAAAAGTACTTCATCATCTGAAAACATTCACAAAACATCCTTAGTTTGACAGGCAAAGCTATTCATTGTAATACATATAGAATTTTTATGATTTTTTGAACACTGTAACACTTCATAAATTGTTGCCATTATCGAGTAAAGTGAAAACTATCATTAATAAAGTACTAGCTGTCATGCTGCTCCCGCTCTCATACTTTGGTTCATTTATGTTGCATTTTTGCATGTTTTAAGCATGTTTATGTGTATGTTTTTATACATTCCTGTATTCTTATGCAGACAAATTATAAGGCTACACATATACATGCTGTTTTTACTCATATGAGTATGCTAGACTGGTTGTACCAATCTCTGGTTTGCTGTGATGTGTAATTTTATCGGTGGGTTTGTATTAACAGCCTTTTTTTAATGTTTTTGGAGAATGGGTTATCATGTATACAGCAAGTGTGATGACATCAAGTACATATTACTTGTCAATGCTTGTAAGTAATTTTATTCCCCCAGTATCACTAATTATCCCCTAATCACCAATTTATAACACTTTTTAAAACAATTCTTTCCAATTCCTTTGAAATAATTTTGCATACTGATTAGGTGACAGGCATTGATAAAAGACAAACATTTTTATGTAATGTCTTCCAATTTGGGGACATGTACAATTGTTTGAGTAGACTTGTTTAAATTCAACTAGAGAAAGGAAGTATATACTTTTTGATATTCAAAAGTCCAAATTTGTTCCTAAAGTGGACTCAAAGAAGACTTATAAAGCTTTGGGTATTATTCAAGAAGTATCACACATCAAGGTATAGGATATTGAACAGAAATCTACAACCAACTCCATTAAAATACAGAAAGTATCAGGAAAGGTGTCATTAGCTCCACCATTTCCTGGTCCCAAGTTCAAACAAAGATTGGTGGGAAAGGTAATACTCTCTCCTATTAAATTAAGTCCCATGGATAGCAGCAGTCCTGCAAGTATCATCTGGTGTCATTGTAAGAAAAGTTGTCAAGATGTTGCGAGGAAAATTGCTTTCACGCTTCTTCAACCAAATTCTGCCCACTACATAATCTATACAGGAATCTGGTGCTGATGGGTGATGATGATGGTTGACAGAGATTTTATTGACAGCTTTAAAAATAGCACAAATTGTGGTTGGGTTAGCATGTATATTTTCTTACATAATCATTTTTAATTAACTTGAGAAGCTTACTTGCAGCAATGAAACTACATGACTTTTTTGTCAAGAACACTTTACTAATTTCTTACCTTTGGTGGCTTATGATATTATTAGTGTTATTAGTCTAATAACATTTTTTTCCACAGCTTTTTTTGCCTATTGACTCTCTGTGCCTTATTTCCCAAATTCATTGGTTTATATTTGTTTAATTCATGCCTGATTCATAACAAATTGACAGCAAAGCTCTATGTTAGGTGTCTGTCTGTCTGTCAATAAACCTGTGACCTATCATCAGTCAGACAGATTTTGAGATCATGGCACTACATGGCTGTTATGCAAATTTTCATTATTTACAATTTGCTTTGTTTCTGTTAATAGGAGTTGATAGATTTGTTATAGTAGAGTGGGATTAAAAACCTCTTTGTTCCTGGGCATATGTTATTAGCCTCTCATTTATAATAACCAACTCATTTTAATAACAACTAATTTCTGCAACCAGCCCCACCGTTTCTTATCAATTGGAGAACCTCACAAACAATTGTGAAACTGTCTGACTTCTGTTTCATCAGTAAATGTTCCATCTATGTGATGGTAAACTACAGGCATAACTGCATAAGACTTGGAATACAATGTCAGGTTAGATTTTGAAAATAGATTAATCATATAAAATTGAATACCTGCAGTCTCATTTCACATATTTTTGACTGCTCGTTAGGTACCACCTACAGATCTGTTGGGTTTACTTGGGTCAGTTTTAAAGTTGATAAATAAAGTATAAGATTTACCTGGTATGGATGAAAGCACAGCTGTTTGAAAATATTACCATTAAGTCGATTTTGATTGTCAGCAGGGACTTATGCTAAGGAATTTGGTAAAGTACTCATCTTGACAACATATTGTTTTGCTCACTAGACCTAACTGTTCTTGTCTATTATCAAATTATGTTTATGCATTTGGTAATACTATGATGAGTAACATTTGTGTGAATTTTTTATGATTCATGATTTTTATCTAGGTGTGCATTTGAAGAGTATGGATACAATGAAAGTTCGGATCATTTCTCAGCAGCCTTATGTGTTTGCAAGGTCAGTGGCGAAAAGGTCTGGCTTATTCTGGTGTGCCAGGAACAAGAATGGAAACTGGACAGGTTGGCAAAGAATTGGGTCTGATTCTGTAGCATTGCTAACAGATGCAGCTATTCAGTTTAACCCATTTACTAAGGTACTGCCCATTAATTTTTGTCAGTAGTTTTGTGTTATGTAGTATTGTGTGTGTTGAGTTTATGATCAGTACACATTATTTCTTTTTCTCTGAAAAAATTTTTTCCACTTAATGAAAAACTTTTTTGTTCTATTTTATTTTCTATGTAACACGTGGTCCTTGTTGTGAAAAAGCAATGTTTAAGTGAAAACTGAGAGTCTAGAATAAGGACAGTCTTTTAGTAACAAGGTAAAAAGTCAGTCATAAGGGAAGTGAGTCATAAGAACCCATCTATGCGAGTTCAGAAAATGGATGTTAAACTATTTGGCATTTTGAGAAAGAAGTAGGCTAGGTGATCTTGTGTAAACAAGAGATGTTGTGACAACCTGAGCTTTATATGTCAGTGGACAAAAACCAGATTTCATGAGTGTATGATCATCTTTGAATGATTAAAGGTCTTTTGATGTGTCCTTCCTAGGTGTTTAGCTTGTAATGTTGCAATCATAAATCTCACACAGCAAGCTTACATGCCTGACATTAGACATCAAGTCTCATTACCTAACCTCTATTGAGAAAACTATCTAGTGTGATAATTACCAAACCTTGACATCCAAAAATTCACCTGTAAGAAACAATGTCTTGACTTGCCTGTTTGGCCCCTACGCTTGACTTACAGTTTGTTTCTCAAAAATTTTGATAACTTCCATTTCTGTACAAATCAAACCATCATAACTTAATGCTATGACATTGGTGACTCATGTTAAAGAACATGCAGCAATTAAATTCAACAACGGCCATACTTTCCCCATAATGTAAATGGGAAAGAGAATAAATTTCCTGTGGTCATTGGAGCACTACTTGATGTAGAAAATGATCTCTCTATAAACTCAGCATTAATGATATTAGGTCTCCTATTAGGAGATCCAGGTTTGAAGCTCACATTGTCAAAATCTTAATTTTACTTGTTATTTGTTGCCTATTTGATCCATAATGTGTCTAATTTCTGATCTTTGCAGCTATATGAAGCATACACAGTCATGACTGATGGTCATATGTATAGAGCATGGCAAGTTAGTAAGTACCCATTACCTTGCTATACTTTGTTACCTACATGTGCCCAGTGTTGTGCTTGATGTCTATGTGCAGCCCTTCTTTATTTGTGTCTTGTTTTAGTAAAAAGGTTAAATTTTTTATTTGTGGAATCTTTATATTTATCCAATCATGTAATGGGGTGGAATGTGTACCTATAGTATCAATAAGGTGGTTTGTCCACTTTCTAATTACGTATCTGCAAAGTGTGGAACAGATAGATTTAAATGTATTGAATTACCTAAGGATATCCAGTAGTAGAGTACACATCAGGGGAAACTGAAGAGAGCAGTGAGGTTGACAGAAAGCTTCAGTCTAAGGAAGCTTCCAAGTCCATCATTTAACAAATTATTTACAAATTTTTGTTTGGATTGTGTGGACCATCTCCTGCAAAAATGTGAATCAAACCCCATTATCCCTTTATACATGCCACAGATAAAAGGCCACATTTAACTTGTTTTAATTGATTTGGTAGCGATGTTAATTTACATGCAAATTTCTCTTCTGGTTGCTTTTATTGGTACTATTTTGCTGCTTCATTGTTTGACATTGGTGTAGATGAGCATTAATTATTTTATTTGTTATAGGTTTTTCAAAATGGGTTGCATGGACAAAAACTGGGTATTTTGCTCCTAAAACACTGCATGCACCTGTCTCCCATGCTATGTCATCCAATTTTTTTAATGGACGGGTCAATGTCTTTGTACATGGAACTGATGGGTATATACACCATATATGGCAAACCACTTGTGACAAAGTTCCTAATCCTTGGGGCTGGTGCACATGGAGTACCTGGAACAAGATAGGAAGTAAAATTCCTGGCACAAGGTCTGTTGTTGATACAGTATCAGCTGGAAATAACATTCACCTGGGAATTGAGGTAACAGTTTGTTGCACTTGTTATTGTCTGTTACCCAGTTAAGTATGTTTGGCTTTTGAAATATTATTATTGTAGCTGCTGCTGATCTAATATAAACCATCAGTTTTTAGACCAAGGAAGCCAGAGATCAGTAGTTCACATGGTAGGATTAGCAATACAATTAAGTAAATTTTCCATTGTGTGATGTAATACTTTACAATGTGGACAACAATCAGTTTGAGATTGACCAAGGCGATATATCCAAGTGTTCAGCATAGTACTATAGCCAGAGCGTAGTTGTGCCAGATTAGTGTGGGTTTTACATGGAAGATGTATTTCTGAACAGGAAGTAGAGGGTGGATATCCCCCGAGGATTATGTTAGGTTTATAACCAGCGATGGCATCAGCAAAAGCTTTGGTATGAAGAGCAGTAATACCAGATTTGTATTGTTTTTGAGTCAAGGGTACATTAAGATGATCTGTTATAGAGGTATTAAAATTGAGAATGTAATGTTGGGTGTAGTTTGGCTTGTGTCATTATCATCTTTGAGGGTAAAGAGCTTTTGCCTTTTTCATTCCTTTTTGCCTTTTATCATTCCTTTTTGCCTTTTTTCATTCCTTTTTGCCTTTTTCTGGTTTCTTACAATATGTCAATGTTGCAATTGGTTTGTATACTTGTTTGTATACTGTGGATTTAGTATCCTAACAAGTGACCTAACTTGATTATGCCATTCCATTTGAACAAACAGCTAGGTGGCACAGATTTTGCCAACCATCCAATGGAATCCATTTCTGTTTTGCACAATGTTCTTCAAGTGTTGCATCCACAAGGGATGCTAGTTTCTGCAAATACATGTTGTGAAGCTACGGTATGTTGATAATCTGGAACAGTTTTTGGCACACTGTTAATCGGATGCTTCCATTCTGGTGGAACAGGGTGCAGTTTCATGTCTTTTGAATCCAATTTTGCAGCATTGTTGCTTCATGATCAAACCAAGCAACACGACATCTCCTGACATCCTTTTGATACTGTTTTCTCAATTCTAATGGGTATTCTCATTTCGGTATTGCTTACTCAATCCAATTAGGAAATCTGAAGTATCCAACTCCACATTTGGTGTTCAAATGCATCAAGTTTCTTTTGGTGCTCCACCTTAAGTGGACAGATTTCACAGCCATGTATCAGCATCGATCTTACACTTGCTAAGTTGGTACATTTCTTTGTTGTATACACTGATGTATCAACATGAAAAGTGTCAGATGGGAACGTTAGAACATTGGCCATGTACTAGTAATTTCCTTTAGGAATAATCAGGTTTTTCTTACTGATCTAATTTCCCTTAAAAACAGTAAGGTGAAATATGAACCTAGGTTTAGCAGCCACTTTAAAAATATCATAGCTGCCATCGGCTGCACAAGATGGAATGTTGAGTATATGCTGACGCATAGTACATCATTTAGGCATAGAGCATGATTGACATAATTTGAAAAGCTGCTTGGCAACGCTTTGGGAGCTTTTATGTGAATATGTCATTGTTCATGTAGCTTCATTTTAGGAAGTCTGGTCTGCATGCTGACATGCAATTTTGCAATTTCTTATATTATTGTACTTTACTGTATGCTTAACAGCACATCTTTTTGTGTACTTGAAAGAACGGTAGATTGGAATGATAGTACCCAACCATGCAACAATAGATTCTCTAATTTACTTTTCAAACATAGGAAAACATTGCCATTCAGAGATTATTTTCATAGACATAGCATTTTGTTGCACCAAATTTAACTCGAGTCCCACTTTTTCTAGGTTCTGTAGTTCAGTTATTTATATCTCTAATGTGGTGACTTTAGTCCTTATTGGTTTTTCTCACATCAGCTGTGTTCTTAATTAATACTTTTTCAGGTCTTGTTGCTGTTTTGATATTACTCAATTCAATGCATTTGACAATCAATTGTATATACCTCACTGCAGAAAACACAGCTTACTTGTCTTGGACTAACAAGGATAAAAGTTATGATTCAATTATGTAACATATTACTTGCCTCTGTCCTTTCTTCTTCACCATCACCATCACCTTAGGTTGTATTCTATAGCATTTGTACACTAGCCTCTCAATATCTAACTTTCAATACACCCCCAGCTTTTTCAAACTTTTGACTAAGCACATTGCGTATAAGTTCTGGTGGAATGGTAATTTTTGGATCAGCATAATTGTTCTTTCAACAGTCATGTACTTGTTCTTGTAATTTGAGAAAGTACCAAAAATGGTAGATGAATTGTGGGAATTAACTTTTTCAGGTTTAATGGTGTATCAGTTTGGCAATAAAAGTGGAAAACTGATGAGTAGGGTGATTCAGTTTGCAGTACTGTAAGGCAGTGAACTATGATTCTTCTTTATTTGAATTTTTGATAATAGTAGTCATCTCCTTTCGTTCAGGTTTGGTAAATGTGATAAATTATGATTGGATGATATTGATAATCTTTGTATTGGTTGTGTTTAACTGCAATTGCATACTGAAAATCTACTTGTTTTCAGTTCCTGCTGAGTCCTTTAGCTCTTGCGATGTACTATTTTCTGATACACAGATATTTACTGTAGACACATCAGGAAAGCTGTACTACCTGTGGCAGTCTCAACGAGATGGCAAATGGCACGGATGGGATGCTGTAGCAGCTGGTACTGGAGACCTCTTTGCCAATGAGCCGCTCATTTCAGATGATTTCACAGGATGGTGGACAGCCTATGGGGTATCGTTTTTAATCAGTAGTAATTATACTATTTTTTGTAGTAAACTTGTTGTCAAGTAAAGCTTATTCCCACGCTAAGGTTAGTAACGTGCTAGGATTTGAACTGTTGAGAATTGAGATCATGCTCCCATCACTGTGTTTTGATGAGTATCATTTTTTCTACCAGCAATGTGAGTTCGAACTTGCAAGTTGGTTGTTTTATCCACTATACCAAGTCAATTGTGCTACAAGGAAATATGTAATGTAAACATATTGTGGCAAGAAAGGCCCTATGGGAGACGGGTGTAACATGTAATCGTAAATGTTTTGTGATGTAAGATGTTTAAGACGTAAGACTATATTAAAGAGAGTTATGTTATATATACATGTTTTATCTTGTCATTTATCTTGACAATTCTCTCAGGTCGTCTTAGGTTAAAGCGACTTAAATCTGATACTTGCTCTAATAGTGCGAGGAGCTCTTCTCGTTCATTTTGAGATTTTTTGTGGATGACTTCTGGTCTTTTAAAATATTGCACTGATAGAAATCAAAATAGGGATGACATTTTACTGATTGGAGTTTAGTTCTGTTTTCAGAGTGTGTATTTGTTAATATCCCGCAACAAATGAAATGTTATCGTTCATTGACATCGTTGTCATGTTGTGATTGTGATTCCATTTGGCATCAGACTTTACAACTGATACGTTGGTCACATGTTGACTACAAAAATATTGAAGTGAGCAAGGTACGTGTACTTTGTGTGATTTTTCAATATGTTACAATGTATCCAGGGACCAAGTTTTGCAGACATTTCGTGCGGGACGAAATTAAGGTGATTCTCTGTTGCTTTTGTAGCTAAACGCAGATGACAGTGTGATAACAGTGCAAGAAAAGAGAGGTTTTAGCATTTCACCGTCTCAAGTGCCCTATGCAAAACCAGTGAAGGTATCATGGAGTGTTCCTCAGGACGAGGCAACCAATTTGGACTGGATAGGTATGAGTTCTGATTTTCAAATGTTTTCAGCCATGAATTAGTGGAAGTTAAACAAGTAGACACGGTAGAGAATATTTCTTATATTTTGAATCGTGACATGTGAAACACTCTTTCCACAACGAATAAAATATAAACTTAATGATGTTTGTTCCTTTTAAATTGATGAGTACGTACTAAGGTGCACTCATCTATGATGATATTGTCATTTATATTCCCTAGAGGATGTATGTCCCATGAGTGAAGTTGTAATGCTTTTCTCCTTAACTGCCATCCTGTGGAGCCCTTTTGCTTCACCCTGTTTGTCTGGCAGCGCTGATTGCCATTTATGTATATGTCGTACTATCGGGTATCGTCACCCCCAGCAATGTAACTTTTTTATGGCACCTCACCTGATTAAGTCAAGGTGGGAGAGTGTTGGTTTTATGGTTTGTTGGAAATAACCTGTAAACGATCTCTTTAAAAATATGCAATACTAATGTACTGGTTTTGAAGACCCTCAGTCCCTATGTCAGTCCCTATGTCAGTCCCTTTCACAAGACCTTAAGGCCAAATACTGGCGCTGGAGAATGCAAGCGTCTTAATGTACCTTTATCAAATGAGTGCAATATCCATTTAAAGACTTAGAGATTCTTGAAATGAACTAAGAGACCTAGACCATTGCTGTTCTTTTACTCCAGGTGTTTATCCCCAAGGAGCATCTAATAAAGAGTACATTGATTATTACTACGTCGGAGGGAAGCAGAACCCTTACAAAGATGCAGTTCCTACTGGCAGCTTAACATTTGTATCATATCTTCCAGCTGGCATGTACGACTACAGATACCTGTAAGCCAAATTTCATAGTTTCCTATTTTAGTTAGCATTACCTGTTTTCTTTCTGGCGTGTATTTTCAGTTACAGTGGTGAGTAGTAAAATTGTACTTGTGTAGTTACTTGAAAATCAGATCAGAGACTCGAGACACGTTTCCTACTGACCAAATACTAGTAAAGTTTATTTCCCTTTGGTACGCTGTACTTTCTGAACTCGAAGAAGTGGCTTATTTCAATGGGAGATTTTATTGCCAACATTGTTTACCGTGCGTGTGTAAAACTAAATCTATTAGGCAGATTTTACCTGTGCAGACGAATGATAACAGAATATGTCAAATATATTTGACCTAGTATTTGCGTATTCCAACGGTGGACGTACATAAAAACAGATTGTGGATTGATCGGACAGCGTTAGTACTTATCGGTCTATGATATTAGGTTCTTCAATGTTGTATGAATGACAAAAAAGAAACTATTGTCCACTGTCTTTTGAGAGGTACCCCCTGAAATTCTGATTTGTTTATGACACAACTACGATTTGTCTGATTTTGCGAGTGATGCACAAGAGAGCAAATGCAGTACGAGGTTGAAACCTTGGCAAGCAACACTTTTCTTAAATGAATTAACGTGTATGAAAATATACGTGGATGTATGTATATTCTGTAATATGTATGTTAGCAAGGGCCTGTAATCTATCTTAGTGAATTAAAGAGTACCGAATGTTTCAGAAGATGTATAGCAAATGTAAGGAGACCCGACACATTGAAAAGATGTATTTAATGCTTTCTTCTCGTGGTTTGCTTTCCCTATTAATTTCTCTCTAGGCTGCCTGGAGTCATTTTATTTGTATTACTAGGCAGTACACATATATTTTAATTATTTGTACTTTTCCTTCCGAAGTGTCAACCGTCGTTACGTCAATGCAGTGGGAACATCTCTCAAGGTTACGTCTGGATGTGGTGATAAAGAATGGGTGCAGGTTTACCGTGGTATTTTTAGTGGACTGCATATTAAGAACGTTTCTGTTGAAGAGTGTGTGAAAGATGCTGAGGCTACAGTGGCCATGTTCAAGAAATCATTTACTTATTTCGAGGATCGCGAAATTTACAAAGGTCTGAATACTTTTGGGTTCGCCCTAAAAGATGTCCTTGTTGCAGCAAAAGATTGTGGCGTTATTTCCACTATGCTTAAGGATATAGAAAAAATAGTTGAGGACTTGGTTTCATGTGTGGAAGGTAAGTTGCTGGCACTTAAGAGAAAACCTGGCTCCCCTCTTTGTTTGTAACTGATCTTGACTAACTCTTACACGTGGTAGATGGTGCACAGGGTACAGTATTGACATTTGGCACGGCAACATCGACGGTTCTTGGACAGTGACAGACGGAGAGCTATCTAGATTTTTTAAACCGTGCTTCAAGTCTTTAGAGATGTCAGCCCTTCTCTTTCGTACTTTAATCGTTTTGAACTATTCGATGTTGCTAGCTAAACCTAGTTATTATTAAAACTTGTTACATACGTTAATTTTTTAGTGACCAGTCAACTCAATGAGGCTTTGAATGTAGGACGTAAATTATGTTACCTGTTTAAGCATTTTTCGTCAGGCTGTCAGAGATGACTTGTACTTTATTTTATACGGGAAGTGTGCAGGAATGACGGCCATGTTGCTGACTGTTACGCGTTAGATACAGTTAGGTGTAACGGAGCCTTGTCTCATGACGTTAGGTACATACACATACAAAACATGGGTAACATGCTGCTTCTCAGACCACTATTTTTGTTAGCACTGTTTTCCCCGCAGGGAGTTGCAAGAATTTTTTGATCGACTCGCTGAAAGAAATATTGATTCTGTATGAAAATATCTACGAAATTTATGGTGATATCAATGGTGCAAAAAATGCATTTCATTTCAATGCCTATGAGCAAGGTAAGTTGACCTGTATTCATCAACCTAGCCACATTTCTAGAATCATGTGGTTCAATGTTTAGAAGGCAAGATTCTGCCTTACCTCATGCAGTTCTTCTGTTAGTACATATGACATCTGTCAACATATTAATTTTAGTCACACTTTTGGTAGTTACTTCCCTCAAAGCACGGCGCGTCTTATTCGCAAAATCGTGCGAGCACCTTGAGTGATCTTTCCATAGTGTGTTGCATTCAGATGAGTTATGGTAGGTGAAGCGATTTGGAAATCTCTTCAAAGTGTTAGTATATACACATCACTGAACACTATTATCAGTTTGCTTTTATTTTTTTAAATTCTTGAACTCGTCTGATACACAGGAAAGAATTGAGATAGACTAAGCAAAAAGTTCGTACTAGGTAGTTCGTCATGTGACGGCGAATGTCATCTTGTAAACTTGCCAGCAACACAGTGCAAGAACACAGTCTGATGTATGTTATGTCAATTCAATTTTGTTGATTTAGTGTAGATTTGCCATTACCCTTCTTATACTTTTTTTTGATATTACGCTATTTGCAAATATATTGCAATTTAAATGAGAGACAATTGATGTTAGTGTTCTTGTCTCTTGGTTTGCTTTTTATGGATAAATACTTTTTTATTCCGAAATGTCCTTTCATTCTAGGTGGGTATTGCGTAGGACGAGTTGTGTATTCATGTGTGACCTTACGCTGAAATCAAATCAATTTCTGAATGCTCCAGTTGTACTTGTCTTTTCGTTGAAGAATCGTTACAGTGATCAATAAATTTTGCGTCAATGTACATAATTTTTTCTATTCTGTCCTATGTGTAAATAACTAACAACATTGGTAAAATGTAATACTTTGCATCATTCCTTTCAAGGTTAAATTGATTTTGTAGAAAACATTGCAGAATTCTACTGAAGTCGCTCTTTTCTTGCGTCATTCTTCCTGAACAGAATAATAGCGTGATGACACAATTTTATACTGCCGTCACCTACTAAAATAATGCCTTTTGAGTACTCTGATTACATTGACATCAATGTTGCATACTTTTAAAAATCAATCATTCCTCGTAATATTGAGATAGCTCCATTCAAGGAGATGGAATCAAGGAGAAATAACCAGATATAGACGAAGAAGCTCTCAGCGAGTTTAGAAACAAGCTGCTGTCCAAATCTAGGGAAAAAAACTCGAAAAAGGAGAAAACTTCAAAAGATGGTGAAAAATCGTCCAGTTACAAAATCAATACCTATATCATTGAAGTCTCTTTTTCAAAGCAATTTAAATGAGTAAGTGTGTAATTTGCAATCCCAATTAGTAAAATGAGCATGAAAGTATAGGAAAATGTTATGAGCCTCGGTCTTGGAAAGAAAAATTGTGAGCTGCTCACACAGAGCTCATAAAGACAGGTAGACCTGATAATCTGCGGAATAAATTTTGGGTATCGCTCTGCTAGAAGGTCTGATTAAAGGAAAGATCATCATGTAACAAAGTCCTCAACCATGAGAACTCAAAATCTCCTTCACATGCTTCAGCTTTTCAAGCGTCTGTCATACAAACCAAAAGAGGGTTTTGTGCTTGTCACTGTGTCCTATGAGTGCAGAAAACCGATTTGGCACGCCAGAGGCTATGAGTTCAAATTTCCGTCTCCCTGAGTTAACGATCATTGATGAGAAAGGGTTAAAAAAGCCTACTCTTCTAATGAGGCAATGAGCTACCTTCCTGGTACATTCTCTGACTCTAGCATCGGAAGCCGCTACGCTGGACAATGACTATGCTACCAAACTACCTATTTTTTAAATATATGATATCGATACTTTTCAGCCTTGACAATGCAATTAGACAACGGTGGTTTAGGGAATTAACCAATCATAAGAGATGAGAAAGAATAGTGGCATATCATCATCTGCTCCTTAGTCACTTAACTTTTGGTGCATATAACCATGAATCTCAGACTAAATACCAATTTTCTCTGTTTAGCTGTGGCAGTGTATGTTCAGTCCATTCCATCATGTATGCTGTCCATTTCCTCCGTGGGTTACCCTTTCGTCTAGCATCTAACACTGTATCTTATGGTATAGCATAGTTCTTGCCAAGGACTGTTGTTTTTTCGATGACCGAAGTATTTGGTTTTTCTTTCTTGATAGTCTGGACAATTATCACATTTCCATCAATCCCTTATAATCTAATACATCTCCATTTGTCCTCCTGTCTCTACAGATGCATTCGTTTTAAATGGGGCCTTATTTTCAAAAGCCTCATTGCGAGTCTAGCTTTGGCATCCCTAAAATTATCAAATTTTTCTATCGTAATGTATTCTGACTGTCATGTGGTGTTTGGCTTGGTAAGTTCACTTGTTGCCTGAACTATCATTGTATTAACCTTCTCTGGACAATAATCCTCGATAACAGTCACACCCATATTCTGAAAGCTTGTCACTGTCCAGTTGGTTTTCCAATATATATTCCCATTTCGGTCAATATCACTTTACTCTTTCCCTCACTTACTTACAAGATAGACTTTTTGGACGTATCAATTAACCTGTTTGTAATCTATTCAACTTTCTTATCGTTTACTAGAACACAAATGTTATCAGCAGATTAGAGGCGGATAAACAGCCGTAGTTTACTCCTTTAACGTCTTTAAGTACATCTGTCATAATCCTCTTAACGAAAAGGTTGACAAGGGTTGACACTAGTGCGGCTCTGACGCATATTTGCTCCGAACTATTCGCTAGCGATACTGGGCTTCACTAGCCATGACCATGGTTCTTGAATCTTTACAGAGATCTTGAACAGGTCCTGTTTTATCATCAATCTTGTGATTCTTCATTTTCTGTCATAGAGCCTCGTGTCAACTCTAGGCTGATTAAGGGTTGAAACACAATTTCTTCCTCTTGACATATCAGCTTGCGATCAAAATCGCATGGAAGCTGTAACTTCATTAGCAATTTAGGCATGTTCATAACGCTTGCTTGAACATAAAGTCTTTGATTTTAATCTGGTTTGGGTCGACAAAACCTAATACTTGTACAAAGCAAAACGGAAAAGGTCGAATTCTGTGTGCTTGATTTTCTAGATATGTATAGCAACGAAATAAAACAGTAATTGAACAAATTTGCCAATGAAACCAAAGTCTATCAGTAATAACCAGAGAAGCGAGAGACATTTCTACTTACATTCTCCAACTGAAAATCCTACTAGTAAGAGGAATTTACATAACTGTTGTCATATTTCCCCTAGGGGTTGAAATACCCCTGGCTCACAGTTCAGTTTATGATCTTGGAGATATTTTTAAGGAGATAAAGTGAGGATAATCGTTTGGCTTAGATTAGCGACGTACTCTAACGCTTAAAGCTGGATGTGAGCAGGAAGGAGAGCACAGAAAGAGATTTAACATGAGAATGGGGGAAGGTGGAAAGATGATTAGGTCTCGAGGTGGAGCAAATATCTCCAAGAATATAAGAAGTGGATCGAAATAAAACTATAAAACCTCTATATAAAATTCCTAAGATAGGTACAAATTTCCCAATCGAGTTGACAGTCACACGCAAACTACTTCACGATATACAGATTTACCGTCGTATGAGGATTTCACAATAAACCCATTGACCATCACATGAGGATCGGTCCACGTCAGTAGGCTATGATATACACTTTCAAATTTCCCGCATCAATTAAAACAGCAAACTACATTAAAATAGAACATAGAACTGCGCTGATTGGCTTAAAAACTATACAAAGGCAATCATTGGTCTATCTCCTACTTACCGCGATTTGATTGGTTAAATGAATGTAATCGCCAAAATGGCGTCTTGTTCAAAATCAATGAGATTTAAGAAAAACTACTGTAGAGGGTCAACTCGAGGCCTCTCGCATGTTGAAACGTGAAGCCATCGAAACGACGTCCAAAACGATGTTCGTACGGCAAAAAGTTCGTAGCTGCGATAGTAAAAAAACAAATTTGATGGAAAGAGATGTGAGCATAAATTGGATTTTGCAGGTCTGTAACATGCCACTAGCGATTCTACAGACAGGGAAAATAGCAGAGATAAGCGCTGCAATGAAGTAAAAAACGGCAATGTAAACAAACAAGTGTTATCTTATAATTTGTGTCTCTATTCGCAACAAGCGAATACGGTCGGTTATTACAGTCAATAAATTACGTTACTTAGGAAGTACGGAGTCCTCTATGTTCTCTTAAGTGGGCAAATGTGACTGTAAATTCAGTTTTAAATGGTATTCATTATACCATGCTTCGAGTACGGGCTGTTGGACTCAAAAAGAGAGAAGAGAAGCGTCTAGAAAATTGTCGAGCGTCATGGGAGAGGGTTATAAGATTTTATGACACACCAAACGAAAGACGAAAGTTATATTTTACCCAAGGCCAACGACACCGGTGTACAGAAGAGCTTATTACTGAAATACGAAGATGCAAGTTTGTAACCTTTTATAATCATTTATCACTCGTATCATAGACCCTGCATAGGGTGTTATTGATCTCAATTTACTTTCAGTGAAGTTTACGTATCATTAAGTGTGGCTTTTAAGGTGAAAAAAATTATTTTGCTGCCTGTACTAGCACGTGGGCTACTATAGAGCATTGATAGGAATGACTTTGAAAATGTTGACACGAGTCCAGAAATAACCTCTCAACCCTGCTAGTAAATATCCAATGAACCAGCTTAAGTCAAAATTTTACAGCCCAAAGGCAAGGTTAACAACATACGGTCTAGTTCCTTAGCATTATTTTAGATAACTACACATTTTTGGTTCAAAGAAATATTCCATAAATCTAGAATAGCAACGAATCATGCTGGCATAAACATTCCACAGCTAAGAACTAACCGATGTACAGCTAAAACCTAAGCGATATACAGCTAAGAACTAACCGATGTACAGCTAAAAACTAAGCGATGTACAACCAAGGACTAACCGATGGAATGAGATAGGCCAATGCGTCCAACCAACATCAACTTTCTTGATCCCGCATCAATTTCCATCAAATTCTGACGGTTGTGACCTTCAACATCATCCTGACTAATGTCTACACTGTTACTCTTCTAATTTTGTCGATTCTGACAACCAAAATCCACGCAAGATATCACAATTTTGACATTTAACACTGGTTCATGCCAATTGTACGCCGCAAACAACAGGGATCTTTTTGCCGTACAAACTAAGTTCCTTGAACAGCCAAGTGGCTTCAACCTCACTCTGATGTTAACCCTCTAGCTTTTCTTATACCTCATTGATTTTAAATTGTTATATTGCATACATTGCCCTGAAGAGAGGCAGAACCAATTTTCAACCGATCTTCTTTCTTTTTTGTTGGCTGGGAGAGGGAGCTAGCAGAAACTTTCGCAACTGTAGCCAATGCACGATTTTAGTTTTAGAGTAGGTAGGATGACTTAAGTGTCTGTGTAATCTAGTATTGATCGTTAAGCGCATCACAGAGTAAACTGCGTAACTGTAGATATAGCTGACGACTACGTAACCACATTATAAACATGCTTCAATTTTTTCTTGAAATAGCCTAGCCCCCTCCAGCTACGTGGCTCCCATCAACTGTGTAACTGTATTACTCGTAAAAAAATATGTCCTGAAAATGTCGGACCCCAAAACCCTTTTGCCCACACTTTAAAAATATAAACTGTCGTATGTGGACTTTCAGACTCTCATCTTGAGAATATCCTCCGTTTTAAGAAAATATTACACTGGTCAACAACAAAATTGCAACACAGTATATTGCGAGCATGTGTCTCTTAGCAAGCAAAATCTAATAACAACCACAAGAAACGTTTCCAGATATATTTCCGAATACTTGGCCGGCCAAATATTTGGTCACTTTGGCTTTGCGTTTACACGGGGCCTGCCTAACCGACCTCAAATTAGGTTGCCTGGGCGTGCAAATATTCGGCCGCCGAGGAAAGCATACTTCTTGTTATCTCGGCCGGTCAAATATTTGGCCGGCTCCATATAAACGGTTTTTGCCGGCCAAATATTTGCACGCTACGATAAAGAGGGCGATGATTCTTGGTAAAGAGGATAAAAGCAGATAACAGATTACTGGAAACCAATTTGGCACCAAACACTTTCTCGTCTCGTTCACCTTATCGGAATTCAAAACAGATTAAAATAGCCATGGATGACTTACGCCGAAGAATGATTTTCATGCTCACGTCGATCTTGAATGGATTAGCAACTGT
>JANTCA010031002.1:0-21500 GCA_024741275.1 Chironex yamaguchii | reverse complement strand
TACTCTGAGGAGTGTCAGACGAAAAAAGCTTTTAAGTATGATTTTAGCGCAATGTTGCAAATTTTCAAGGCGATTTTGTGCAATTCTAACCTTATCTCAATGAAATGCTCCCTGAAATTTTGAGACATTGCACCAAAACATACTTAAAATCACTTTCGTCTGACGATAACTTATCTTCAGCCAGTTGGGCGTGCAAAATTTCAAATTCAGAAAAAAGTTCTTCCCTTTTAACATTTTCGGAAGGGATACAAAACTCCAGATCAGGTGTCCAAAGTTTTCTTAGTGGGCGACAAATGCAAAAAAATAACCCGAGCCATGCCACACACTACAAGGAACAAATTAACACGTGAATACAGTGTGTAGTTCTAAACCGAAAATACATTGATTCTATAATTTGAAATCCATGTCTGTCTATAATTTGAAAAAAGTTTGTCCTAAGTGGGAGCAGTGATGCTGTGCTTTGGACTGAAGGACGGCTGTAACGTCAGGCGAAAGTTTCGTGTTTGTGACATGAAGGACTTCACAGTGACGGCTGCCCGTCATTCTGGTTCTTAGTCTGTTTTCATTCAAATTTAAAAGAGAACATGTCTGTTCACAAATGTATGTTAAGCCGAAAAGACATCTCATGAGAGGAAACGTATCATTATCCAAACTCTGCCAGAAGTTAGCGAGGGATAGAAGCTGATGTTCACTCTTCAGTGAATCATTGCACTACATTTCCATAAGCTCTAACTGCAGACTCTCTTCCACTTACTCTGCATCAACCAGGAAGGGGGTCAAGAACAGCTTGATTTCTTTCTCAATGGCAGCAAAATTTTGAAAACACTGGTCGGATTCTGTTACAAGAGATGTAATGCTAGGCACGTATTTCTCCTTTTTAATAGAAAAATTGACGTTTGGGAAAGCAGAGTTGATTTCAGACAGTGCACTGAAGGGTGCAGGATTAAAGTTTCGCAGTTGTGTCTTAAATATCACGATGTGCCTTTTAGGCTCATCATATCAAGCAAATCCTCAGTACAGCAAATTTTCATTAACTCTCTGCAAAAAGATTAGCAGCTGTGTTTCGTCTCTGGCACCTGTGCTCTCATCTCAAGCAATTGAATATAACTCGAAAGCATAGGCGGCTTTTCTCTGAGTTGATCTTTCAAGTTTGCTGAAAACTCCTCGATTCGTCATGCCACTGCATTTTTGGACAAGCTCACGTTGTTAAAATCCGGCACTTTTCCGGGAAATGTTTTTTGTGACTTCAATAAAGCACTGCTTTATGAATTCACCATTTGAGAACGATTTCCTAATTAGCAATAAGTTCAGCAACTTCGTAGCTTGCTACTGTGGCATTTTCCTGCATTTTGCTGGCATGAGAGAAAATTGTTGTTGAGTTTGCAGGCGCAATTTGCTTCGCTTTCTGTGTTCGTTTATGACCCTTTTAAGTTGAATAGCTCTGATGTTTGGTCTCATAGTGCCGACGGATGTTATAATCTTTCATCACAGCAGCAGTTTCATTGAAAATCAAACAGACACAATTTCCATTGATATCTTTGAAGAAATATTCATTTCCCCACCTTGTGTGAAATCTTCTAGATTCACTTGCTATTTTGCGTTTCTTTGGTTTTGGTGACTGTTAGCAACTTTGGTCACACCAATGTGATCGATTGATTCAGAATTCACAAGTTCAAAATTGAGTATTTCATGACTTCGCATAAAAATACTCTAATGGTGGCAAGAACCAAAACAAAAGGAAGTGACTCCGTGTGTAAGTTATTGAAACTTGCCAGGTGTTACATCCTGTTATTGAAGGTCGAATCAATTGCGTTTAACACTTAATGTGTGAGCCATATTTAATTAAAGTTTCAGAACTCGTTGCGGGCCAATAAAAACTAAACCATGGGCCGCAGTAGGCCTGCTGGACATAGTTTGGGTACCCCGCCTCTAGGCCATGACCTAAAACAAATTCTTCTGCCTCGGATAGGGAATAATTAGACTTTTATACGTAGAAAACATTTTCAGGCAAAATAAACTTTAGGATGTAATAAGGATATTCCTATCACAAAAACTAGAGGATCTTGGGACGTAGTTGTTGAAAAATGATTATGTTAATAAAATGCATGATATATTGAATGAAGGGGGGAAACTTGAAAGTTTGGACAGTGTTGAAAACTAGGACAATATCAACAAAATAGACGCTACATTTATAACTCAAAAATGAGTTAAGTCGTGTAAGTTATGATCAGATTCATTCCAAATAGTCTAGACATCCACGTAAGTATGGCTTACCTAAAACACCTAAGAACAACATTCCACTTAGGTCTGTTTTCTCTACGCTGGGATCTGCTCACCATAAAATTGCTAAGTGGCTTTCTAACTTTCTAAAACAAGTATCTATTATTATCCAATAATCGCTACTTTTGCTTAATTTAAAATATCAAAATGGATTCTCAAGAGGCGTTGATGTGTTCTTTTGACATTGCTGCCCTATTTAATAGCAATAGCTATTTAATAGTAATGGCCAACAAGTGGCATTAACCGATGTTTTACTTTTAATTTCTGATATTTGCATGACCCATACACTGCAGATTATTTAAAAGCAAAACAATCATTGTTGTTGCACTGTTTTTTTGCCGCGAGGGAAGGTGATGCCACCCATGAAGGTAATTACTTAAGCCAGCCTACTTTTTAAATGATTCATAAAATTGTAGTGGCGTGGGGTTAGTATATGACTATATATTTCATAAGCTCACGATTGCATTATTACGTAATTCCCCAATGCAGAAAATGCGCAATGAATATTTTCCTTTGAACTACAAATAATTTCCCATTAATGAAACCACCAAAATATGTACCAATGATTTGTACACGGAAGAGGCTGGAAGGCCCTCCATCGGAGAGGAGAAATTTGTTGAGTTAATGGAATATACCACCAGATGTGTCGAATTCAGCTTTAACATTAAAATGTATAGACAAAGGGGTGGTGTGGCAATGGGTAGCCGCTTGGGTCCAAACTTGGTAAATATTCTTATTAGTTTTCATGAGGAGTGAATTCTGAAAAATAACAACCACAAATGTCCGTTTATTTTCACTATGTTGATGATACTTTTGTCATCTTTAAAACAGAGTTGGAACGTGACTGGTTTTTCCAAAACCTTACCCGCTTAAATCTAACACTCCAATTTACAATATAAAAGTAACAAAATAGTCTGTTACATTTTCTTGATATTATTGTGGGAAAATCTGAGACGAATTTAATAACAGTAATGTACTGAAAAAACAAAACTGGTCAACACGTTCGATGGGATTCTTTTTCTCCAACAAAAGAAGAAAGTTAACCTCGTCAGAACACTTGTCCGTAGAGCAGTTCATATTTGTTTAAAATTTACGTTCAATTCATAACTGAGGAAAATAACATCTATTCTCTTTGAAAACCGGTATCTAGAGGATGTTGTTTCAAAGATTTCTCAGTAGAGATCACTAGTTTTCCAGGCGAAAAGTACGTTTGTCCCTAAAAATATCCTGTCTACCTAAAACGCCGTTGGTTGGACAATGTCTAAACCCGCATAGGAACAAAGATTTAAAAAACTGGAGTGAAATGTTTCTTTGCTCAATCCCGGAATTGTTTTTCCTACTTGGAAACCATTCTTAAAAACTGCGTACATACCACACAAAAAAGCTGAGTCGTATACGAATTTCTGTACCCATAAGTAAGTTGCACCTCTCAAAGATTGGATGATAGCATTATAGAAGAAGTTCCAGCCAGTGTACGCCAAGTATCAATTCCTCCCAGACAACAGGCATCTCGCGCTTGCAAAGCTTAAGTTACTGCCAAACTTGCGATTCTACCATAATCACCTTTTACTAGAAATTATTGTTTTACTAAAAGTACTTCACCTCTTCCTTCATAAAAGTTAGGGTCTCCAATGGAGAATAATAATGCAGAAAAAAATGTGGTAAAGGTAGTAAAGACCGGATGTAGTTTTAATAAGGTTATCAAGTTAATACAAATTGTGTTCCTTTCAGTTTTAGGTTGAACATGGTCGGGTAGCCTCGGGTTAATTCTAGAATATGTAAGCAGTGAACTTACCAAGGGAAGAAGGTCTGGAAACTAGCGTTTTGCTGACTTCGTGTCGTCTACAACCTTCTTAAGTAGGCAAAGTTAGTAGTGCAAAATTCCCCACGATAAGTGTATTACAAAAGTTTGTAAGAAAAGAGGATCAAAGGATTATGACGAACGATGATATTTCAAATTTCCCGTTGCTTTCACGAGAATTTGTAAGTGGATTTACCAGGTGTGGCCGGGAATTCACCACAATGCATTACTACACTTAATGCACGACTGAAACTCGTTACTAAGGCTGACGCCTAGTATGGTGACAAAAAGACACAATTCAGGTGTTAGGGAGAAAACAGAATGCGTGCCAAAGAATTCCTAAAAACACCATAAAAGGGGATTTTTTATTCCGTTAGAAACTTAGGATGCACTAGAGTAGAACCGCTAACTTAAAATGTGCCAGGTCTACTTGTCGCTTAGCAAAGTGGAGAGACTATGGCTTGTAAATTATATACAAGAGACATGAAAGAATTTCCTTCTAAACTATGCAACGAGTTATGCACTGATACAAGGACATTTTATGTCATCAGAAATACCCTTTTTCTTCATCTTCTCCGTGGTTTTCTAACGCAACTAATAGTTCAAGCTACAAGGGCTTGAAATGCATGTTAATAGTTATTTTTCTTGTTATAATCTTGAATCTTGATCTATTGCAGCTTCTAAATTTATTTTTGTTGTTGCATTTTCCCTTCTTTCTTCAAATAACCTCTTACATTACTAGTGTCATCACCAAGATGGTGGCTAAATCAACAAAAACTTTGTTCTTGAATATAATGAGCGCTTTCGGTCGGGTATTGGCGTTTAGCAATGAATTTAGAAAACAAAACGCAATAGGCAAAATTACACAACCATGATAAAATAACATCACATAAAATGCTTTACCAACTCCTCTTTTTCGCCATTGCTTTGTGGCTGGCATAGTTTGACCCCAAATTAAAGTGGACCTTTCTTTTATATTGTTTACTAATTTGAGAGTGCTCTCTGCTTCAAGATCCTGCAAGAAGAAAGAGACGAACATAATAAGCAATATGTATGTACCGACGTAAATAAAAAATGGCTTTTTTGAAGAAATGAATATGTGGACAGAGACTACAGCAAGTCAGGCAGTTATTAAAAAACGAAGAGCTATAAAACTAATCGAAACAGTGTTTCAGAATCAGGCAAGTAATTGATAGATCACTTGGGACAATATAAAATGAAACCAACCTAGCTTTACTTGAAGTGATGCACTAGTATTAATTCACAAATAAACCATTTGGGTACTTGAAATAAATTAAGCAAGCTTACAGGCACACAACAATAGTTTGCTATATAAAAAGCATTGAAGAGAAAAGTAGTCATATGTCAAGAAACATGGATATGTGACTCAAAAAGATTAATCTTGAAATGACTAAATTTCTAAGGAACACTTCCCTATGTTTATAAAGGCACTACACATATTGGCATCAGACTATTTTTATTTGAACACTAGCTACACACTACAATGTAGTCAAATTAGAATCAAACTACAAGCATATTTTGAGGTGAAAATAAGCCACTGGTGCTTCCAAGTAAGCAGATAAACGCATTTGTTTTCAAGGGAAAAAATGAATAACCTGATGTAACAGGTTAACATGAAGGGTGGTAAACAAAACAAAATAGAAATAAGACAGCCTGTTTCTTACTGGCATAGCATATTGGGTTTATTGTCAGTACATAATACTCACTACAATGAAACATTGCAGGATAACTCACCTTAAGGTTTTGCAATGTTTGTTGTATTCTTCCCAGCAGACTGGCAGTATATGTTTCTGGTGCTGAATGACTACTAATACTTCGTGAAACAAGTGTCAACGGTGACAAGAAAGCTTCCAGCTCAGTAACTACTGTGTTCAAATCATTCTTAACAACAGAAAAAAATAATTCCCATGAACCTGAAGCAAGAAACTGTTGTGCCTTGTAGCAAAACCATGAAGTAGTAATTTGCAAGTGACACAGAAATACCGACAAGCATTTAACTTGCATGTCCCAGACACAGTTACCAATAAATATGTTGCTTGTGTCACTTGATCCATGTGTAACAACTTTTGAAGTTATGTTAACAAACTTTAGTAGTGGTTCGTAACTGCTTAAAAGGCTCAACCCTGTCTTTGTAAGGGGCTGGGATTGCTCATCCCGTGTGTGTAGTCTGCACTTATCCTTTTGAGACAGTGGTAACAACTTGGCTACACCTGTTAATGAAATATCACACAAATGCATTAGAAAAATAGTATATACACTCTGTAGTGCATTCCTACTTAAAGTGCAGATCAAAGCTTTCATTCTCACATCTGAAGAAGTGACAATTCGAAAATTAAGGCTAGTAACAGCTCTGTAGAATATCACAGACACAAAGTAACTACTGTTCCTTCTAATTCAGTTATCTGCACGCTTAGATTCACTAACCAACTAGTACAGACTAGGGCTGTAGCACCTGAAAAGCCCTGGGCTCTAAAACATTTCTAATGTCAAATTGAACATAAATTACCATTTCCGAAGTTGAAAGGACAGGAAAGATACTTGGGGATGCTGATGAGATGAGCAGAAAAAAATCCTAGGGAGAGCTAACTCCATTAACACTTAATAACACATTTTTGTGATGGTTATTTTTAGGTGACTACCTTCTTGGCTTAGGTTAATGGAAATGTGCAAACTCCGATTTACATTAAGATGTTCCCCAGATCTAGCTTACAATTTTATCTTAAATTTACTCTATATATGATTAAAACAACATCATCTACAATTTTTCTGAGAAAAGTCAGGAATCTGTGAATAAGACTTGGTCATGCCATAAGCTAGTTACGTTTTCAAGATTGCCTACATTACCTTCCAAGCTTTTACATTGAAAATTTCCAACAGAATTGAGTAGTCTCCTCCCAGCACATGGAGCAATTATATTATGCTTCACTTGTAGAATAAATAGACATTTTATCTTTGTAAAACCACAGCAAAAATAAAAACTTTCAACTCTTATTCCCTTTAATTTAAAGCAGATAAATTCTATGTGGGTGGTCTAATCTCAAATAAGAAATGATGATTGAATAATGCAAATCAACTTTACCCACATTATGAGACATCAGGCGGCAGGTGAGCATAACAGAATTTAAAGGTGCTCCTCCTCTAATAAATTGGACAGTACTATGTATAGCCCTGAATATCCTTCCCCTTGCTAAAATGTCTGTGCCACTAATGATGCTTTTGTTATACTTTCTTGCACAAGGATCTTGTTGTAAATTCACTCATCATAAGAGCAGACTTATAACTCAGCAACAAAAGCCTATTATAACTATACCAATCTTAACCTACCAAAGCATCCTCTATTCTAATGTTTCTAACACTCAACTGTTGCCATAGTGGTACAATGATCTTCTGTCTTATAACACAACCATTTCTAATCACATGCTGTCAATCCACGCATATACCTTGAGATTCTTTCTCTGCAAACTTCATTTTCTCATCTATTGATACCTCCATAGACAAGGTTTTTAACTTATACATTTGCCTCAACCTCAATTTTAATTTTTCCTCACTATCACAAGCTACATTACAGCCAAGGTATTTCTAATTTTAACGTTTTCCTATCTCTCTCTTTCTTTGGTCTCACTCTCGCATTAAGTCAATTTTACAAAAAATATCCTTCAATTATTCTCTATATATCCAAAGATCTCAACTTTCACCATCGACCTCATATGAATGTTATCATTTGCAAATGTATATTGCAAAATATCCCTTTCTTCAAACAACATCTAGTTTGCACTATTAAAACAGGAAAACCATACATATTAAATTTCCAAATGGCAACTTTCAAAATTCATGTACATAAATTAATTGCCAATGATGCATTGCAAAAATCTTTAACAATTTTCTTGGTCTCAGGACACAAACTTCAAAGAAATAGAAAAAACACTCATACACTGCTCATTGTGAACATATTTTGCAAGCAACAAAATGTGTAAAATATGTAGTCATAATCAAGGTTAGCAACAGTTAAACATATCAGAAGACAGAAGAAAGTACAGTATGTTGCCCTTACAGTTATCCCAATTGGCCACTGATGACAAAGTGGAAAAGTATGTTATCAGGCATGTCATACTAGAGACCAGATCTGCATTGACATCACCTGGATAATGTAGAGAAAATTCAGTTACTTCAGTTACAGATGAAAATAGTCATGATTAATCCACCATACAATCGCAACAATTACCAAAAACATTGGGGTTAAACTATAGCTTAAACATCATAGTACAAAATATCGGAATTTGTATAGTACAATTCAGATAAAACATCATAGTTAAGAAGAAAGGTATAGCCTGAAGTAAAGAACACAAACAACTAAATCCACTGTCACAAAATCTAATATCACAAATCAATGTAAACATGGAAAAACTTTCAAGACTACAGTTCATTTCTGTCTGAATAGAAAGGGTAAAAATGTCAAGAATAACAAAATAAGGCAAGTGTTTTGAAATGAAACACACAACCATAAAAACTCATTCAAATTAAAACCTTCATGAAGCTGGTGAAAATGAGTGTTGTTTCTAAAGTTTTAAGGACCAAGTTTCTTCAAGATAATGGACGTTGTTAACCTTGGTTTATCTATTTACCTCACGACACAAGAAAGTTAAACGGCTCTCCTCTCATGTTTTTAGCAAGTATCATGCATAAAGGCCTTTTTGTTTGATGCCGGCGATCACCCTCGCCATCACCCTTGCTGAATGATTTATGAGGGCTCTTGACCGCCCTTGCAAAAACGTGTTTTGCCTCCATTTTGTTTTCTTTAGTTTCTAAACTATCTGATTTATAGCCATCCATTTTAGACAAAGACAGAAGCAATAAAGATTATGTCCTGTCACCAAAAAAGGCTTCCACCAAACTTTTTTTATACTCTTTTCGAAGGTACTAATGCGTTGGCCTTAGCTTCATAAAAACAAAATTACTTAACCTTTGACTTCATGTACTAGTGATCTCTTTAATGTCAACATTTACTTTAATCCAGAATATTATGTTTACATATTAACCATCATCAAGCATCCTGGAACCACATATTAAGGAAGTGTGGTCAGGCCAAGACAGTAATATCTTCCTAAGACCTTGGAAGCTGTCTGCGAAAAAAATTCTTTGAGGGGTAATCGTCCTCCTTAGCCTATCAAAGTGGGTGATTTATCACCCTGGTGACAATTTCTATGCAAAAAGGCCTGCATACATAGGTTTGTAAACTTGCTTTTGAGTCATGGAAAATATTTTAATGTCTGCTAAGATATAATATATTATTGCCTTATGCTGCAACCACTAAGACTTCCTGAAACAAGCTGTCATATGGCATATCCCTGGTTATCATTTCTAATTTCATACATGTGTGGCTGGCAATGGATACAAAGAAAAATTTCATAGAGATGGCTGGCTTCTGACAGAGTTAAAATTCCACCTACAAACTTGGATGTGCAAATGGCAACCTTAATTGCTCTGAGAATAAAAAACTTTCATTGGTAAGAAAGCTGGTCATGGTTTATGAAAAAAACATCTGAGAATGGGCATCTTATGTTAGCACCCTTCAAAAAGATGTTCCTGAAGATTGCACATAGGCTACTGTGATTATAATGAGGGTTAAGAGATAACTAAATAAAATGGCTGGATTCAAGATCAAGAAGTCATTGTTATAATTACACAAGTCTTCACAACTGTCCACTTTTCAAACATAAGCCGTCAAAGAACATATACCTTGAGAGAAATATAATGTAAATTTTAAAACATTTTGGTCAGAAGACTGAGGTAATATAGGCTGAATAAAGGTTTTCCACTCCAAAAGGGCAGAAATATCATGACTTCTATATTTCAGTTGTTGTACATTAGCCTGACAACATTAAACTATTATGAACCAACATAAAATATTCTAGTCACTAAATGCAGTTGGAGAAGAAAACACAGGCACGCTTTTGCAAACTTTAAAATGGGTCAGATATAATTAATCACATGATTACTACCATCATTAAGTCAAACTATTTGAGGTTCCTTGCAGCATCAGAATACAAAGATTTTCAGTCACAGTACAGAACAAACTGGCAACACCTAGCTGACACAAGAAAAATAGTAGACTAAATCAGCCAACAAATAATAAAATGCCCGATTTTAAACAAATCTACCTAACCACAGAGCTTTTGAGTAACTGAAGAAAGCTTAAACAAAGCAAATAATCTTTATTCCAGTCTCTGTTTGGACAAGATATTGGATTGACACAATATTGCAAGTAAATTTGAGTCTGCCAATTCATGATTTTGGTTAATGGTTATCTTTAATCTTCAACAAAGACTATGACCACACATTAGGAAAGTATTCCTGCCAATGATGACAGCAACAGAAGAATATCTTAGCAGTCAATCCAGTACTTGATAGGCAGTTTGACTATCAACCCCAGTTGCTCTTAAGACTTTTAATGTGAACCTTTTGCCTGAAAATCACTTTTAAAGCCCTCATTGCCAGCCATACTTAAAAGCTTTTCCCTTTACTTTCTCTTAGAATAAACAGTCAGAAAGAAAGGGAATAGTAAACAGAAAAATCAAGGCAGAAACTGATTTCGGCCAATCAGAACATATCAGCATTAAAAAAATGTAATATAAAAGCAAAGTAACAAAGTAGCAAAAAGAAGTAGTTATTTAAAGAGTCAAAGTGAAAAGATAAACTCTTTCTGTCTACATAGTCCTAGTTTCATGCAATTTTGTGTAGAATGATTCCAAATTGCTTAGATTGAAAAAGGACCTTGCATAATTAAAAATAATTAAAAAATTTGTATCATCTCTGTACAGTTACACTCATTCTGTATATTCCAATAGACACTAGCCTATATCAATTTCCCTGGCTTTCTTAATTTTGCAATTGTCAGAATTCCCTACCTGTGCATGGATACCCTTGGGCAAATAAAAGGGAAAATGTGTACTTCCATCCTATCACTCAACCTTTGGAATGTACAACCTATGTACTTGTATATCATTTAGTAGTGAAACATTGCTTAACCAGAGCATTTGTAAATAGACAGGGTACTATTTGAAGCCAAATTTTCTTATGAGCCAAAAAATATTTACCGGTAACAAGATTTTGTTGAAAGCAACTTGCAAAATTGTCACTGCTAGAAACTTCTAAAAACACTGCAAAGGACAATAAATCTTGACATACACAATTTTTTATAAGCAACTCATTTATAAGCAACCGAACTTGATTTGTAAAATTATTAAGCAACTTCAGTTCTGGACGTGTGGGAGCATAAGCAACTCAATAAATTTTGAGTTCTGTTCTCAAACTGAGAACCTGATTGTAGACAGAGACTACTTTGATATTTGAAATTGTAGTGTGCAACCTCATTACAGCATACCCCAAATGGGATAAACCACGTCAGCAGGGTAGATAACACAAAAAAAGATCTTAACAGGTCTTTGAAAGGTGTGAGTTCTTGAGTTGTCCTTTTTCAAAATTTTATGGACAAAAGTGAAGGATTTCGCAGCATAACAGTGATCTCCCTGGGAAAAAATTTGTGCATAGCGGCATCCTGACGAGAAGTGTGCTGTGTTTTGAAGTGGCGAGTGTCCAGTCTTGATGTGGCTTTTTGTAAAGCACATTCGCTGGTTGATTGATGTTTGTCATGCAGCTCTCGACAATGTCATTCAAAACTTGGTTCTGTTTCCGTAGTGGTGTGTTTGTGGGGCATAGCAGTAGGGGTGGAAGTGTAGCAGTATATGAGAGCAGTATAGCAGGCCCCACGCAAAAACGCTCCAGGGAGAACACTGCATAAATATAGTTAGGTTGAAAAGCACTATGCAGAGAAATTAATTTCAGTACAATTGTTGTAAGTAGAATGGTTAATCATGTCTCCAGCTCATCAATAACTAAGATCATGAAAAACTCCCTCAGCAAAATTCTGATTGATTGATTTGATAAATTAAGTAGTTGAAAGGACAAAAAGTGTTTACTATACTATGTATAAGATTTGTAGTTGAAAACAAATAGTTTATATTTTGAACATACCATCACTACATTGAGAAGGTTTTGTTTCTTTATTTTGTGTAGTTTTATAGTGAAATATTGCCAGATGTGCTTTAAAGACAATGAGCAAGAGAAAGCAAACATCTTTGTTCAACTTTGGTTTCACCAAAAAGATTTGTCATCATGGAGAGTTAGTCAATGTGGTGTCAAGGGAAAATGACGTGGATGGTCAATTTTTATGTATGGTTTGTGCCAAGGCACTCAAAACATCATAAGCCCTCCCGGTGCATGAATTTAGGTGTAAACACAATTCATCAGATTCAAGTCTTGATCTGCACAATAAAGATGCACTCTCAACAGACTTACAACAAATGCCTAATAGAAATAAAGACAACGATGTTGAAAAGACCATGAACTAATTTCCAGAAAAACTTATTGCTGATGTTGTTATTGTTGAACAATTATACTGTAAAATAAATAAAAAATAATTAAGCACCAATTAAGCAACTTTAGATACAAAATTAGTTTAAAAAATAAGCAACTTAAGATGTCACCAAAATCCTAAGTTGCTTATAAAAAATAGTGTATATAATTAAAGCAATTATTATTAACACCTGACTGTTCACTTGTTTCACCTATTAAACCCTTTTGAGACGTCAAGAATACAACAATAAGAACAGCTTTACTCTAAAGGTTGTAGACATTGGATAATTACAATCATTTAGCACTTTTGGGTACTATGGCAACCAGACAGTAGGAAAACAATGAATTAACGTTTCTACAATCTATCAGTAAATCTTATGGCCCAAAATTTGTGAAAATAAAACTTTGTGTAATACTTAGGATCATTAATGCCAAATGATATGAGTTCTTGTAATGCATCTTTTACAACATGCAGATGATTTAAAACCCCTTAAAAATCATCAAAAGTTTTCAAGGTTGTCAGAACCCCAGATGCTTTCAACTTTCTTGTTCATATCTCTATCATTCCATTTCAATTCTTTAGGCATTTTTTGTCAATTATGATTTGTTAGTAATGTGCTACCAACCTCATGACTAAATTTGCGATCATGAGGGCAGTTAATAGTAATTAGCTGCCACTTTCAGGAAATGAAATGCCAGAATGTTTTCAAAATATATTTTATTAACTGTGATAGATTAAAAAACTTTGGTAATCATTGCATTGCAGATGGAATTACTACACCAATGTTCACAGTTACATTCAATTTCTACAATCATGAGATTGTGACAATTTTGCAAATGACAACCTTAATTGCTTCTGAGAATAAAAAACTTTTCATTGGTATGAAAGGCAGTCATGGTTTATCAAGAAAATCATCTGAAAATGAGCATTTTATGTTAGCACCTTTCAAAAAGACGTTCCTGAAGATTGTACAAAATTATAATCATAAGGCTACTGTAATTGCCCTCCTTCTCACACACATTTAAAGACGGTTGAAGAGACAACTCAAACATTGTTAAAATAAATTAAAAATTTGTTATGCATAAAATGATGTAGAATTTTATGAAATAAATAATACTGATGAAAAAGCAGTTTTCGAACATGACCCTCTTTAGAGAAAGGACGATTTATCCACGAGTTTTTGAAACTGAAAGTTCAGGTTATGAGAGAAACTTGGCTGGATACAAGATCAAGATGTCATTGTAATTACACAAAAGTCATTACAACTGCCTATGTTCAATATTTCAACCGCAAGCAGTCAAAATAAAAGTCAGCAAAAACAATAGGAAAAATGGGTCATTTTTCACAGAGCAGAAAATAAGGCATGATTATGACCACACGCGGCATTTGTCTACAAACGAAAAAGTATACTCACCTTTGGCGACATGTTTGTTTGGTGAAAAGCAAGTCAATAAACCATTTGCAAGATCTTGATCAAGAAAAACTCGCAAAAGAATACACAGCTCAGATTCTGATGATTCCATTGCAAAAAAAACATGTAAGAATCTTTGAACATACTCATGCCAAAACCTTTTCATGTAGTAATCTTGAACATCTCTTCGCTCAGGAGGAGGGATTCCATCCTTAAAATGAACACGTTTTCCCTCTTTATTGACACTGACATCTTCTACTGCTAAATGACCATAACTTTCACTTCCTTTTGGTGGTACTATGGGAGTTTGTAACGGGATCATACCATTACGATTGCCAGTTGTCTCTCTTACAATGGACGAAGTATACTTCTTCATAGTTCTCTCCTTCTCCAGACAGCTGGACGAAACATTAACGAGTGGTGTGATCATCAACTTTTCCTGTTCAAACAGTTGAGATAGTTCATACCAAAATCGTCTTTGGATCCTTTTTGCAAAATAGTAGAAGGCCTTGTCAGGCCCCCCGCCCTGTCCTTGTGTCCCAAAACCATCCACTTCGGATTGTGGGCTTCCCCCACGTTGCGAGGAACTTGTCACTGACAGTGAATTACCTGTGCGACCACTGAAAATTAGCCTTCTTATCAATTTCTTTCTAACTAGACGTCCTAACATGCGCACAACAAAAGACGTAAATAATGGCGCTCTTGCAATCGCTACTGCTCCAAGCAAATTATTTACGTTGACAACCGATTCCAGTTCCCAAGAAGAATAGACGATGAGAATCGGCTGCAAGAATGAAAACATTGACATCCTGCAGTACGGTTGTAGTAGCGTCAAAATATTAGCCCCCGTTGCTACATTTGCAATATTCTCCCATCGGGAAAAACATTCCAAACATTTATTCCTCAGCAAAAGAGAAAGCTTGCCGTACTTTTCAAATAGCAGGCACAAGTTATCTACTTGTTCTGCTACTTGCTTGCAAACATCGACTTCGCGAATTCCGGGATCAAAGACAGTTCGACCGTAAAGTTCAATCTCCTTAACAAGAGTATTACTTATACTGCGTAACATCTCC
Organism: Chironex yamaguchii; assembly: GCA_024741275.1. NCBI lineage: Eukaryota > Metazoa > Cnidaria > Cubozoa > Chirodropida > Chirodropidae > Chironex > Chironex yamaguchii. The sequence goes on along the minus strand of JANTCA010031002.1, from coordinate 6,501 downwards.
AAAATTATTATAGTTATAGAACTCCAAAGCATTCCTAAGGGTTGATGGCTCGCGAAACAATCTCTAGTAAAGGAGGAAAGAATACATGTTTTTCGCCTCAACGCTCCAGCGCTAGCGAGGTGAAGTCGACACCTTTCATACAAATTGAGCAACCGTGGCAGCTTTGAAGATTCAGGTGATATTTGCTTGTCGTTTGCGATACAACATTGCTCCTCGAACAAACAGTCGAGCTCCTTTAATAAATGTTTGGAATCTTGTATCCATAAAGCACAGTCCTTTGTTATTTTAAGTAATGTTATTTCATTCTGTCGTACTCTTGTCCTTACTTCACGTCGGCTACAATCAGGAGCAGATAATCGATGGTGGAATAAGTATGTCTCACCTAAACTGACAGATAGCGCCTGTAGTCTTCCGGAATTGTACCCACAAACAACAGCAGAGTTCGATTGACTACTACAACCAACCAACTGTACACCATTCCCAGTCTGCTTGGTATGTTTCAAAAGACCATTGCCTATGATGTGTTGGTTTTGCCAATTTCGTTTACCAATTCCTCTGTTCTGATAGTTGAAGTTTAAGCCACCTTCCGATGAGGCAGACATTGCCGGTGACAACACAGGAATGACGACTAGGCCCATGCAAGCAACTTGCAATCTGAAACGGTAACTTCATATTTAGGGCATAAGCATTACACTGTTTCCTTCCAAATGGAAAAAGAACCAGCTAGTCTTCGCCTTCATTCACTGAATGAGTTGCATGCAGCTGCCATGTCCACTTGGTTTTTTCTCTTTGAAAATCCACAAGGATCCTGGGTCTCAGAATGCAAGACCAAATGGACACTAAATGTCATACGGTACAAGGCGTACTCGACAGTTTCCTCAGCTTAAAGACATCTTCACATTTTATTCAGGCATTGAAAGTTGGTTTTCGCCAGAAGTATTGAAAAAGGTAAGTCCATCACGCGATACAAAACAAGGGGAAAAGCTGTCCAATATAGTAGTTTGGTAACCAAAAATTTGTTATTGTTAAAAAAATTTTGAAGTGTTTTAATCTATGTTATAAATTATTTGTAACAATTTGTATCATTTCTACTTTAAAAAAGAACCTAAATTGACCTCATCTAACTGCAATTGTCCAAGAAGACATACCCTGTTGTCAGAAACATAGGATTATGCTCCACCTCCTCCCATTAAATAGAAGCATGACAATCTATACAAGATCTTTATGCTGTTTCTTTGCAGTATCAAATGAGAAGAAACGACGTATCTTTATCAGCCTTGTCAAAAGAAAAACGATTTTTCCAAGAATGTTAGGTCTAAAAGGTTGAAAGTATGCAACGTTATCATCAAGGTAAATTGCTATTTTAACTTTGATTTTCAGATAACAAATAGACCGACTTTCAGGGGTTTTTGATGGTCTAGCGAAACTCCACAAGAGTAACTGTCCAGCAAGTAACAATCCATCTTTCTGCCATTTGCACTTCTAACTAGAAGCTTGAAAGATGTTTTGTCCCAATTCTACAACCTTATAAAATTAATAAACATTCTAATAAAGACGTCTTTGCACTTGTAACTAAAATCACATTATTTGATTCGGATGAAAATCTCTTTATGGCCAGTTCTGAAGTCTCTGGTCTACTTACTAACATCCCGGCCTGTAGATAAAACTGTTCATTAATGCACTTAGTGTGTATTTGAAGAGACAGTAATTTAAAAGTATTGATTACTGAACCGTAATCAACTTTGAAAATTGTTGAACTCTTCCGTTCAAGATAATCATTTTGTCTTTAAAGAACAACGGGTTAGTCTAGCAATGGAATCTTCTTTAGGCCCACCTCTTGCTAACAAAGTCATGAGCCACCTTGAAAAACTGTTTTTAATGAACTGCCCCTGTAAGTTTAAACCTGCGTTGTATCGAAGATACGCCAATGTCGCTTTGTTTATCTCGAGACGGGGAGCTTATTTCACGTTTCTTATAATATATCAATTGCCAGCACCCTAATATTAACTCCATTTCTGAAATTGAGTCGTAAAACTCCCTATCTTTCTTGGAAGTCTCAAGCAATTTTTGTCAGATCTGAATGAAATTTCACATATAATGTTACCTTTTAGATCTCTTCGAAAATTTATTATCAAAACTTATAAATTCTAAAAACTGATGTCACATGACGTCAATACTTAAGTACTTAATACGTCCATTGTCCATTGTCAGCCACAAACCGTGATCATACAGTTGTCGAGTAAACACATTTTTTAGAAGTAAAATTTTACTTATTTCTTAAGTAATAATGTTGAATCTTTGTCTCGGAAATTGCTTCACTGTGATGTTCAGTAATCACAGAAAGAATGCGCTTGTGATTCTAAGGAAGCAAAATTTGCATTCTTACACAGATAAAAATATGGATTGGATCCTGCATTTATTTGACGGGGTTTCCATTTATCCATGATCTTCACGGGACAATTAAACGGAAACGTTTCCTGAATTCAGAAAGGAATAAGTGGAGAAATAATCAATGGAAAATGTCTTACGATTATTGGCGATATACGAAAAATAGTAAGATTGCACACATTGATCTTCGTTCCGTACCATTGAAATCTTATATATCTTCCATGAAGATATTTAAGAGACATAATAAAGTAATGACAGAAAAGGAGTTATCTAACCAAATGCTTCATAGCTTTAAGAATACTTGAGATAGAACCTCTTTTCTTTTTGTTTGATGAAAATATTCCAACCTGCTAACAAACTCCAAATTATCTCTAATCGACTATGACAAGATTGTTATTATAACATGGAAAAATATCATGATTAAGCGGAATTTTTATTTGAAGAGAAGTTAGCAGAAATTCAAAAGACATATTGATATTAATGCAATTACTAAAAATGGTTTGTTGGTGTAAACACACTACAAGTCTCGTCCAATTATCAAGATATTAGATGAAATAATGATTGCAAAAAGTTTATGATCTTTGCCTTGAAAAAACTCTAGCTATTCCTCCTTTCTATGTCTTTCCGTAGATACATGATGACTTCTGATATTTCTTTTATTAAAGTGTTTCAACGCTATGGTAATTCAACGACAACAACATGTATTATAACAAGCTGGAATCATAAGACAACTGAAAATGCACAAAATTAATCTCTTTATGTAGCCCTAAAACACAACAACCTACGCCATTCGAGACTTAAAACCAGGCCATTACAATTACAATATTTACTCCTAATATTTGTCTGCCTGATCACAGACGACATACTTGGGATTGTAATCACGTTCTGCTTAAGTAGATTTAACACATGAGAATTCAGGTTACTGACGATTACTATTACAACACTCCCACTTAATTGGCAGTTACCTGCAATAAACATACTAAAGACAAAAATTAAGCATCCATAGCAACAAGCATGGTCTTAATAACTATATGTAGGGTACTCATTACATAAATCCAAGTTTTGTCGCAAATACTAAAATTCTGCATTTGGCAGAGGCTTGGTTAGTACATACGCAATCATGTCTGGGTGTTGGGCTGCAGCCATACTCCTTCCTGAGTGGCTGAACTTAATGCAGTGTATTCAGCCATACTCCTTCCTGAGTAGTTGAACTTAAAACGTCTTCCTGAGTAGTTGGACTTAAAATTCTTAAGGCCTTGTTTGATGAACTCAATTGATTCAAGATCACTAGTAATAATAATTAAATCGTCTACACGCACTGCAGCAATAGTAAGTTTGTTAAAAACAGTTTGTACAAATACGCACGGGTCTGCTGCATTTTCCTTGAACTCCATTTCTTCAAGAACTCCTTAAATGCTTGGTTCCAGCTGCTCTGACTTTGTTTGAGACCATAAAAAGATTTCTTTAATCTGCAAACTAACTCATCTTTGCCTAATTGCATCTATCCCACAAGTTGTTACATATATATTTCTTCCTTTAGTTGGCCATTAAGGAATGCAGTTACAACATCCATCTGGTGAATGAACATATCGCTTGACGTTGCAAATGCAAGTAGTGCTCGAATCAACGAAAAATATACTATTGGAGAGAATATTTCATCATACTTCACTTTGAATACTCGCTTACATCCAATGGGTTATGTCCTGGTGGAAAGTTTACCAGTTCCAATGTTTCGTTTTCCATGAGTGAATTGCATTGAGCATCAGCTGCTTGCTTTCACTGCTGTGCTTCATCACTCTCAAGTGCCTCTTTCACCGTGGATGATTCCATAACTTAAGCCTTATCATAGTCATAAGCAAAGTGACAAGATTCATATTCCTCATGATACATTAAGGGTACCTTGCGTGGTTTCTGGGAACATTTTGGCTCTTGATCTTACTGTTCTGCTTGGACCTCTCTATCTTGCTCAGCGTCTTTTAGCTCATCTTCATTACAGGTGCTCTCATGGTCGTTTATGACGTTTGAGTCTAATTCCTCTCGTTTGAACTTCATGCAGTCTATGATTTTCCTTCTTCAATATTACATCTCGACGAATCAACAACATTGATGAGACTGTAAGCCGTCTGTGTCTCACTATAGCCGATGAACAGGAGCTTTTCTGCTTTCTTTCTTAACGTCTTCCTATCTGATTGTGGGATGAGAGCATATGCTGGACCTGGAATTGTGACACATCTGGTCTTCTTTCATATCAGTTTTCATAGGGCGTTTTCCCTGTCACTGATGCCAAAGTTTGATTCTGCACATAGCCTGCCCAGTTAATGGCTCCTGCCCAATATGCTTTGCAAAGCTTTGCATGGAACATCATAGTCTTTGCTGCTTGAACCAGTGCCCTATTCATTCGTTCAACTACTCCATTCTGCTGAGGTGAATGTGGTGCTGTTTCATGTCGAGTCCCTTCTTGTTTCAGGAAAACTTTGAACTCGGTGTACTTGTACTCACCACCATTGTCAGTCCTTAAAATCTTGATACTGTGACCAGCTTCATTCGTCAAAGCTGCCTCAAACGTATTAATTTTCTTGAAAGCTTCAATCTTGTATTTTAAGAAGTAAACTTTCGTCGCTAGGGAATAATCGTCTATAAAAGTGATGAAGTATCATTTGCCACCAAACCTCTCTGTCTGCATTGTACCACGGATATCACTGTGCTCCAGCTGCAGTTTTGTCTTACTTCTGATCTCTTCTAGTGACTTAAATAGTCCACGACTCATCTCACCCTCTGCTTCACAAAACTCTAGTGACCCACTTCTAACGTTTCTTATTTCCGTCACAAGGTCAACTTTGATCATCAGTTTCAGTTGCTTGTCATTGACATGAGCCATTCTCTGACGCCACAGATTTAGTTTGCTACTATTGTCTGCAACTGGTGCCATTTGTCCTGCTCTCTCCACTTCACGTTCTAACTGTTATAACCTCTGAACAAGTGTCTCTTGTACATCAACCCTTTTATTGCTTTCTCTTATCCAGCAATGTGTACGTCCAAATTGTGCAATCTCATCCTTCATTGCTGCTGTCCTTACACTGAGCAGGTTACAACTCCACTCATTGAAGTAGAAAGCTTCTTGCTGCCTCCTCAATACATCTTAACATTAATACGTCCCGTTCCTATGCCTGAACCGTTCGTCCGTCGCCAAATCCAACTGGTTCTGGTGTAGTAATTTCGTGACACTCGACAAAAATATCCGTTGCTCCTGTCATGTGTCTTGTTGCTTCTGAGTCAACAATCCAACAGTCCAATAGGCTTCTTCTGGCGTTGCTCTGTATGCAAAGCGTTGTCATCACTGCTGCACTAAGTGGTTAGTTGCTTGCCTTTGCAAATAGTCTAATGTCTTCTTCAAGTTGCTTGCCTTTGCAAATAGTCTAATGTCTTCTTCGCTAGTGAGAGTCTGCTGCAGTTGATCAAGTTTCAGAACTTATTCCCTTGCCACCAGTTGACACGGCAATCTTGTAGCTGCTTGGCAAAGTCAAAAGAAGGACCATTACGTGGTATTTGTCAGGAATAGGCGCTTTCATTGCAGCTAGCTGATCTGTTAGCTGTTTCATCCACCGAAAAATGATCTTCCATGGGCTCACCATCTTTCATCTTCAGAGTAAAAAAGTTGCTGCATCAGAAATAGTTTGTTGGTTGGCGTCTCTTTCCAAAACGTCGTCTTAAGAATGTCCCAAACTGCTTTTGGATCCTTGCATTCAATGATCAAGTAGATCCATCGTGTCGCTACTCCCTGGACTAGCAGATTTATTGTCCTATATTGGTCGTTCTGCCACTTTTGAATTTCAGTGGCACCTCTAGTCGACTGAGTCAATGTTACAGCTACGTGTCCCCACAGCTTCTTGGCTTTCAGCAGAGTCTACATCTGGAGCTTCCATACTGACCAGTTGCTGCTGCCTTCCAGCTTTTCTATGACTAGTTTGTCTCCTTCTGCCATCGTTTTCAGGTACTATTATCACCACTTACTTCTACGTATAACAATTATATCTTCGTGCCGTGATGACACGGAGGTTTGAGTGTTGGCTTTTGAGTCTGAGGGTTGCAAGTTCGAGCCCGGTCGGCTCCCAC
>JANTCA010030991.1:0-21502 GCA_024741275.1 Chironex yamaguchii | reverse complement strand
GTTCTAGGTTTTTATTACGGACTATTTCACAATCATACAGGCGTTGCATAATTACGAAATACTAGTTCCAATCCTCGGTCGTATTGATCAGCACAACACTACACCTTGTATTGCGGAAGCCACTTGATTCGTCTGCAACTAAACGTGTTGTCAACCAAACTATACCATCCAACCCGCTTATTCCCACCATACCTCCCCCTATCAATGTTTCTTTTTTTCCCGATCACCCCGCATCGAATCCAATTCCATTATTGCTCGAGACCATGAGCATATGCCCGCAACTGATATGCAAATTACAAAGAGCTAGATATCCAGTGCTTTCGGTGCTTTAATATCATTGGTTAATGACCACTCATTAAAACGACAACAATGAATACAAATAAAATCAAGATACGTGCAAGCAGTATATACATAGATTCTGCACCTGTCAACATTCCAGATGAATAATCCCTGGTTTCCTCTTTTTACGAGTACTTTAACATTAAACGTTGCTGTGTGGAAATCCTTATACATGATTTAATACTCTGACAAATTATTACAAAAGCAGTTGTAGATATTGACAAATGTCATCAAAATTTGCTGTACTAAAATAGTGATGCGTAACATATAGTGTAAATAGCCTTAGAAGGTTCACCGGCAATTTCCATTGCAGCAGAAGTGCTGCAGTCACTGTACTGTCCCTAGCTAGTTATTAGTTTTGTCTAACCTAATCCTGTAAAACTTTTCTACTCCGAATTTCAGTGGCTTAAGACAAATAGATTTATCATGAAATAATTTATTTTCAAGTTGATACCAGATCTGAATGCTGCCGTCATCTAATTCTCTGTCGTCAATCAGTCCTCGCAATTCTGGTGCTTCGTTATCGATGTATTTGATTAATATATCGTTTGGCAAGGTGTTATGTGGGTATGGCCTGTGAGCCTGATTAATGACTGAAAATCTGTAATTGCAAATATTTTGACGTGGAAGAATAGCTCTCGCTCGAAATGTCTCAAGTAAACCAGCTATCCTCCAGCTTTGTTTATCATATGACGTCGAATACGGTAAAAACAATGGTATGGCCTCATCCTTGTAAGCTATAAAGATCGGGTCCATGTAGTAAGTGGTAGTTATCCAAGGCATGGGCTTATTTTGTGGACACATTTTTGTCCAATAACTCAGCTGTGTGAGTCGAGAGGAGTGCCCAGATGTTCTGTACACGTTCGTTACCGCGATTGCTGGGCTGTTATCCAAAAGGTCCTGTTCAAATGCTCTCCAAGCACTTTTTCCATCTCGTGTTTCCAATATGGCTTTGTTGTATCCTTGAGAGCCATTAATATACTTTTTGATGGCTTCAGCACTCCCAACGGGCACTTTATTCTTGTTGGCAAATTCGATAAAATGTTCTGTGTAAAACAGTGAGACGTCGTCATCTAAAAATATGTGATATTTATAACTTTTTGCTGAACGCCGAACATGATGCAAGAGGAGATTTCTCCCACTTGACCAAGTAGTTTGATTATCATAGATGTAAGTTACGTGAGGCAATGTATTGGTCTTACATGGCCATCGATAAGAGTTGACATAGACATCACAACTGACACCATCTCCCAAAGTTCGATCCAGTTTAAGATGCTCTGATAAACACTTCTCTGTGAGAACGTAGTAAGCAAATCTCTTTGCAAAGTCCTGCGAAGGAAAATATTTTATATCTTTATTGACATTTAATGTCATAGGAGTATCAACTCGAATGGTAATGTTAAAGCATTTACACGACAAAAGGTTTTCATCCATCATCACCGGCAGACCTCTTGGCTGCGGCAATGCCACTTACATAATTTCTTCGAAAGAATCAACAAACTGCATCCCAATATTAACTTCACTACTGAAAAGGAGGTGAAAGGACCTTTCATTGATGAATTATTTAAGAGGCAATCAAATTGCAGCATCTCAGTTAATACCTACAGAAAACCAGTACCTTATTATAGATTTTAAGTACTTTCTCGATTCACAGGTTGACCATATATTTGAAACACGCCCTCTTAATGAGATGGAATATTCGTTATACTGTAACCTGGTACTGATCTAAGTTGATATTGTAACAGTTGGCAAGGGGTAAGTTAGATTAATGTACTATATATAACAAAGTCTCATTTCTTTTCCATTCTGCAAACTCTGTTAGTATAAATATGTGAGTAATAGTGAATAACTAAGATAATTAGCCCTTAACGATTACATTCTAAAAAGCCTGGCACTTACTTCGTTCTCTGAGTTTCTGATATAACTTACTGCATGTCAACAAAACGAGCTTTTATAGCGACTTTGGCCAGAATGCTGCCCGTGCTTATAAATAACAGTGTTCACTTAATGTTTTGTTGTTTACTTCGCTAAAGCATCCTTTAATAATAAGGTTATATTGTATGCCTGTGAGGCGTACATCAGCAAGAAGGAAATCTGATAAATGAGTCAAAGAGTACTGTACTCCATTGGTGTAACATTGATTGGCAGGTTCAGTAGTACTGTTTTACCAATTCATCCAAAACAAAAACCTGACATTAAGTCCAAAGAATCTTACTAAATAATGCAAGAAATGTAAATAATTCATCTGGCTTACATAAAATGTATGCGTATAAATTGGTTTTTCTATTCATAAACCGCATGAGATAATAAAAATCTGATAGAGAAGAGCATTTCAAATCAACAGAATGTAGCTTAAACAACTTGATGGACCATCACCTCAAGCCACTGACGCTTGCTTATTGTGCGAAGGAAGCAACACATTGGAATTACTCTTAGAAAAATTCCGTCGATTGCATTGATTCAACATTAACTTACCTTGTTTGTTGTGGAAGCCTTGGGTAAAAATTGAAGGCCAGTGTAGCTGTCCCTTTTGAAGATCAAGGGAAGTACTACGATTAGAAGTCCAATAGCAAGGACTGCAGCTAATGTTGATTTATGCATAATATCTGTTATGAACTTATTTGGATTTAATAGGCACGTATCTAGATTAAACGATCATTTCTTCGGAACTCAGGAATTGATGAAGCTAAATGACTTCTTTTGATAAGTCAATGGCAATCGCGACCAGTTTTCTTTATGGACATACAAATAAGAATGTTTCGGTCAATTTGTATGCCTTTCTTAAAATATCTTACTGAAATCAATAGAGATTGTACCTTCACGTTACGTGATGTGTTGATTTCAAAGCTATTGTATTGCCAAAATTCCTCTGTGTTTATTACATGTCTTACAAAGCAATTATAGTAGACAAAACCGGTCAGACCAACGCGAGGATGCGACTAGGCTTTTCCTTTGATTGCAAAGTACAAAGAACTAAGCGCACACAAATTACTATTCAATTTTGTAAAAATGAAGAAGTAACTATCTGATAAACACTGGTATTCACAAGAAGGTATAAAAGATCAAATATATATAGAAGAAGAACAAAACTAAAGTTCCTATGATGGGCTCAAAAGTGTCAACACATGGATAGCTATTGAAGACTGTACAATAAAATGTTTGGTTGGAGCAAAAAGCCTGTTCAAATACAGTTGTCCATCCCTATTCAATTGTTGACCAATCTCCTCGGTACCATGTCTCCTGTACAGTACAGAATGGCTTTGGTCAAGACGGTGCACAGCAGCCGAGGCAGGCGAGGAGGTTACCCCGCTACAAATTTTGAAAGTGATGTTTTTATCCGAACGTCTCAAGTCACGGAGATATTCAAACTTTCAAACAACATAAAAACTGCCCGGTGATGTCACCTAATCCAATAAAAAGCAATCATTGATAGGTTTGAATGTCTTCTATTTTTGTCAGGTGAGTATTTCTTTCAATTATATTAATTAAATTTCAATTTAATTGTCATCGGTATATTTCTTTCAATTATCAATAAATGGCTCATTAAGTATATATACATTTTGGATTAGACTTGAAGGTTACATTAACATTTTCCTGGAAATTCTGTTCCGTAAATTGTTGTTGTATTCAGCTTTATGTTTGCTGTACTTTCACGAATTTTAAACTTTTCGGTGCTAGTTGACGGACTATTAAATTAGAAGCTTACACAATTACTAAATATTGTAGCATCTATTGTCATACTGATGGGCGGGATTTTCAAGTCGCCGACCACTAGAACCTCGTACCTTTTGGGTTTCTTCCCCCGCACTTCTACAGTGTCTTCTAGCTTTAGTTCCTTAGGACATTTGCTTCTATCCTAAGAAAGCCATTCAAGATCACTCCAGCACAATCTACTCTTTTCCAACTCAATTGCATTCACAGTTCTCAATCCTAAATCTGCTGGACTGCAAATTCCATGACAGTGACCCCAAAATTCTTCCTTGGTCAGTCTCATAATCTCGTTTACTTGATTCTGTATAAACTGTTTTAATTCACAAGCATTGTTTTTCCAAAATATTGCTGTTCTGCTGTCTAACCAGTACTGGCATTCCTCAATATCCTTCTCCAAACTCGATGCCTCGCACACAGAAGTCTTTAAAGTTTCCAGTACCCTTGTGGACATCAGTTCGAGTCCAGGGATTTAATTCTTTAAGAGGAGCAACTCGTTTATTGGCACAAATGAGCTTCGATATCACGATCCGATTGGTTTCATATATCAAGTACACAGTATGCTTTCTAACTGGCATCAGAAGGCCCTTGTAGACTACATTTTCTAACTAGCCCTGTATCAACTTCATATACACATCAAGAACTGTAAATCGTAGGCATTTTATTTAAGTTTGTGAAGCTATAAATTTCCTTTCCTTAGAAGAGGCATCACACACTATTCTAAGCTTCGTCGTCTCTGCTTCACTTTGGATTACAGCATGATGCGGCAAGTAGTGTACTTTACCCCTCAGGGCCCAGGTCTGGCACCCTCTCTATGATGCCCTGTCAAAATTAAGCCTTTATCATATCATCATGGGCCTTCAAGATAGCAGCAGATTTTTGAATTGGTATAATGAAGTTCTTATGTTGATATTCTTACGTTGTTTTAGGCAATTTCCAGTCGTTCCGTAGAACGATCATTTTCTCGTACTGACCTTTATCAAAGGCATTTCTGTGGTCGATAAAGCAAACATACACAACATTTTTGCATTTCAATTGTTCGTTCATATAAGTTGCTTATTTCCATCTATTGTAATTCGAAAATCGCCTTGAAAATTTGCGACATTGCACTAAAAACATACTTAAAAGCGTTTTTCGTCTGACACTCTTCAAAGTATAGAACGTCAGAAAGGAAAGTACATGTATATGGCAACCTTTTTATGTGAAACATATATCGAAACAAGCGAGTCATAAACAAGAAACCATAAAGAAACAAAGAGAAAATGAAGAAGCAAATCATTATTGGAAGAGTCCATGTGAAATAACGAACTCATTCTGTCTACTGAGCACTGGTTTTCTTGTTTTAATGTAAACAGACTCCAATACACTTAGATGAAAGGACGATCTAGCTGTGCCAATTATCCGAAAATTCTCGTCCTTATACACTTTGGCGCATTCTAAATTTTCTTGTAAATGTTGGCCTATGGCAGAATCGCAAGTTTTGGCAGTCATTTTCGCTTTGCAAGCGCGAAATTGAAAAGGATATCACAAATTTTGTCTGGAAGGGACACCATCAAGTTTCTTTAGACACCCAATCTAAAAAGCAGATGGTGGATTAGAATTAGTAAATGTAAAAGATAAAATAAGAGCCCAGCGTATAAAATGGCTTATGAAACTTTATTTCAGTGATCCAAACTCGATAAGGCGACACGCTGCTTACACGCTGATAGGCACAGACCATAGATATAGTGGTGTGCATATTCTGAAAACAAATCCTAACATATTCATTAAATATAATAAAGACCTTTTTATGCTCAGTTTTAAAACTTGGAATATCCTCCCATTCACCACAGACCCCAACCTTTTCGCTAATAGCCAAGTATATCACAACCCAGCAATTAGAGATAGGAACGGACATGTACTCAAACCCCCCAAAGGGGGTGGGGTGTCAAAGAATGTCAATTCGTTAGGACGTCATGAATGTCTGGCCCCAAATGGGAAGCTGAAATAATTAATTATCAGTTATTGAATTACGTAGAAATCTCACGGTTATTGGGGGCTCTGATTGTGATCGATATTGTTATTAGCAAGAAGTAACTTATTGTAAGTTAAATGCATACAGTGGAATTTATCATAGAATTGGCTGAATAAAAGCGACAAAAGAAATATAAGCAGCAAATTATTTGACAAATTTTTGCAAACTACAAGCTGTGTAAACGTTTGAACAGCAGCTATGACACGATATGCAAGAAAAGATATAAAAGAATCAACCAGGACATCAACTGACAAAGTTATAACTTCGTCTTTATGAACTATCATGATTGTAAAAGTATTCAACCAGTCCTGAGACATATATGACTGAAGATACCTTTTCAGTAAGTGATCTGTCCGCTGTGTGGCTTGAAACAGGCAGTGTTAATATGACGCAAATCAACTTGTGTATCCTGCAATAGATATGTTTTTGCTTCCCTGTCGATAACTGTCGATAAATATTTCAATATTTAAGAGCTGTTATTCGGTCGCCAATAGCAAGTGACATTAAAGTCTCGATTTTAGTTTCAAAATTTAGCCCCTCCTCCTTATGTCATCTCAATAGGGGCTTTTGTTTGAAAAACAGTAAACCGACGCTTTACTTTGTCATGGCCTTATCAAAGTGGCAAGGCATCTCTAAGTCAGTCTTATTTAGCATGTTGGTACTGGAGCATGGGGTTCATATTTATAACACAAGAGCGATTTGCCTACATTACCAGACATAGGTCGAAATTTTAGGATGATAATTATCGCAACAAAATTGGAGGAAGCCCAAACACATCAATAATGTCCATAAACTCCTCCAGTTGATTCAATTGATTATTTAACAGCATCGTACATCTGTTCCTCTTGATATATTTTGAGTACATCTCCTTCTTCTTGTGTAGAAGAGTACTGTAAGACCGTTGACAATGCTGTTCCAAGGAGGCAAACAGAATACCACATCAAAATATTTTTGATTGTGTGCATTTACGTGCCTAAGTACAATCCAGGCAATGGCGTATGGCAGAAGGAACACTGTAAAAGAAATACTTATCAAAAAGCCTATAAGGAGTATACATAACTCGTTCTTTTTTCTTTTTCTTTGTATAGTACTCTTCCTTCCTTGAAGTGTCTGATTCATATCTTCACCAGGTACAGGGAGAATGATGACTGAGAGAGACTGTCGTCTTCCATGACTTAAAGATGGCCTTCGCTCTTCTAATTCTGTGGTAACCGGAATATCCTGAAATGTGATGGATAAGTTCCGGGCAATGGATTGATCCATGGCAGGAGTACGTTTTAGTCTTGCAGTAAGAATCTCTTCCTTTCTGCTATCGCTTTGTTCTGAACGATTACCCATTTTCAAAGCACAACTTCCTGAACGTCTCTTTAACTTCTTGTACATCAGAGTATATGCTACAATAAGGACTAAAACTGTGATCGATACCTCAGAAATTAAAGCAATAGGATAAAAGACGTATGAAGGATGCCCAAGCAAAGCAAATATTAAATCGAGGCCAGGAAGGAGGATTGATAATAACCAAATCCCGCAAATTGTCAAAATTATTCTATTTTTCGACAGCAATCTATAACACTTAAATGGAAAATATATTGCGATTAATCGTTCAAACGTCACAAAGAGAATACTAAGTACAGACGAAGTGACGCCTAGATTAAACCCAGAGCCAGCATACCTTGACCTCTTCTTGGTTACTGCTAAGACGGTCAGAGTTACCATACCATATAAACCAAGAACTGTGTCAGCAACCGCCAAGCTTAACAGTGCATACTTGAAAGGTGAAAAACGAAAGCATCGTCTGATTTTTCTTTCGAGTACATAAACTGCTAAAACATTGATTCCAAAGGTAAGCCCGTAGAAGCACACCCGTAATTCCAGCGTAGCCGAGTTTGTCATTATTTCTAATGTTAGATGTTTGTTTCGTATTTCTAATGTTAGATGTTTGTTTCGTATTTCTAATGTTAGATGTTTGTTTCGTATTTTTTGTTGATCGTCATGAAACGAGGCTCTTCCCCGCTCCTATCAGAACAGAAAAAATTTCCTTGTTTACAGTGTATTTGAAGACAATGTCGCCAAATGCTATATGTTAAGTGCCTGATAAGACACAGAAAATTCCAGCAACCGAGAAGGAAGCAGAAGATCAGTTGACTCCTGCTTTAACCTTCTTGGTTGATGTTGCGAACCATTTGATGCGGAATGGGCTTTATGCAAGCACTGTTTGTATATCTAATCAATAAGACAAGCGTGAGCAAAAGAAATGGGTTTTATTACCTGCAATAATAAAACATTATCTTTCGCATACAATGCAGCTCATCTATTTAGTTTACACTTTATATTTGCAAAGAACTTATGAAGCCAAAAACTGCTGGCTTTGTTTTGCTTCTGAAAGTATTCACTGGTTAATACGTACTTATCAATTATTGCTTATTTTCCATTGAAGGGGAAAGCAATTTCGCCAGTCAAATAAAAGGTGTTATACTACAAAAATTTATTATACAATAATCATCTTCAGCTCAATTTCAACAAAAGCTTTAATTCAAAATTGACATTCATAAATAAAGCTAATCTATGTTGGTTGTATGACAATAAACTGATAAGATAGTTGAAAATCGTTTCACTATCATGGTTAATAATGTCAATTTAGAATTCTTCCTGAAATTGTAAAGTAAGTGTGATATTTGATAACATATACAATGCTAGCAATTGTAGGGGAGTTGCATTAATTGCATGCGCTCGAAATTGATTGCTGAGAATCAATAGAAACTATTACTACATCTGGTAACTTGAAACTTATACATAGTTGTTGCTTATTTGAAAAGCAGATTAGATATATAAGATTAAAGGATGAGACTGAGTTACCCATCTAGTTCAGAGAAACCTTTAGTGAAGATATTTTAAAAAACTACTTCTGTTGTTGTTGAAGAAACTAGGAAAACTAAGAAGCACCAAATGCCCGAGTGTGAAATCTCAAAATGAAATCGTTTCATCGTTGTCGGCATATGTAAAGAATGAGCTTATTTTTCAGATTATACAGTCATCTAATACGTTAATCATTGCAAAGACGACGACCAGGACAAGTAAATATGACCAACTGAGAATCGCCATTTGATGAGTAAGAGTGAAAATGACAGGATCTTTGGTTCTGAAAACCTTTCGTGATTTTACCGGTGTTGTTGACCAGTCCGCTGAAAGGTATTCCTGAAATTATTCTGAGAAATATTGATAAACATTAAACGTTTGATAGGACGGGGCTACGCGTTACAGCTGAGATAAGTGATGTGTACGTAGTTTAGAAAAGCATATTTGAGATTAGACTGGCAAGAAAGTCCCTTTCGACCATGGTGCTGTTCATTATCTAAACCTTGTAGTCATTGTGTCAATATTCAACGTTAAATAAGCGACAAGTGGTTTTCAATATTTTAAGAAACGGCACGCCACGTTGGACTTAACTTACACTAGAGTTTGGAGGTTGATTTTCTTGTAAAATATCTAAAGCTGATGAAACTATACCCAACTCGACAGAGATGAAGAATTCTAAAGCCTTGAAGAATCGATACACAGACAGACTACGTGTTCTCTCTAGCACCTTAGAATCAGATAAAATTAGATAAAAGGAAACGAGCTTCTGATCTCAGAACAAAAATCAAAACTTTTGAATTTGTCTTGCTGCTTGTCATTTGGAAGCAAATCCTGCCATGCTTTAATATCTAATGAACTCCAGTCTATGCTTTTAGCTCTGCAAGTTGCCGTTAGACCCTTGCCAATGCCACACCATAACTTTGGTTCTTTGTGTGGTCAGTGCTCAACAGTCTTAAGATATTTATCATGTTTTAGCAACCACTAAACCCAATTTGTCTCTGAATGGTTAGAGCACATTCTAAATAAGTTACTAGTTTTACAGTCTTGTTTCTATAAATAATGTAATTAAACGCATAAAAATACGTTTTTGTTTTTTATTTCTAACAACACTTTAGAATTGCATTAACAGTCACCAGTAGGTTAGAAGTGATCTTGAATGTATGAGATTTACATACTTAGCTTAATGCATCAATAACAAGCTGAATATGATTATCGATGCAATTTAAACATGTCTTTTGTGTCAATGATTACAAAAGACTTTATGCATCTCATTTACGTGTGGTTTATACTTTAGGTTTATGTGGAATCCAGTGATAATGTACAAAACATGGTTTTGTAAATACTGCTTTATTCTATGTGTTCATGAAGGTTTGGGATGTCTCAAAAGAAATTAAAGATTGTAATTACAGCTGAATTCAATGTCGGGTGTCTGGGTGTAGGTCTCTGTGCTATTAGAAGAAATACAAAACGGTGATCATTGGAAAATCTGTATGTTACGACACATTTGAAAAGCATTAATAGACATTTCATGAAGAAAATGAAAACTTGTATTCTATATTTGAGAGGATCAGCAGACATCTCTAATAGGTATTGTGAACTGCTTAGAACTGATTTGATGAAAAACGTAAAACAAATGTTACAATATAAACATTTGTAACGTGCATTGTGAGATTTTTAAACTTGATTTGGCAGGAAAAGTAAATACAAATGAATCATGGTGTCCTACTTGCGTTGATTATCTGTTGGTCATGAGTAGCTGATGTACTGTCCACTGTGTCTAACGGCTACTTTTGATGCATTACTACTATACATCATAAGTGACTAAATAAATGCATCGTCTCATTTCCCATGAGTGTACAATAGTGATGTCTTCTGAGCTAATAAGTCTAGGAATATATTACAAGTGCAAAACATTTTTGCCAATGCGATGTGTATTGTACGGATATAAAGCTAGTTTGTACATAACGTTAACCAAATACCATTGTTTACGTCAATTAAATATTGAGAACTTCGAAAACTCGATAGTATCGTCAAATTAAAGTGACGCAGAAATATCCGACCTATTATGTTACTGTAGTTTCGAAAGCAACAACCAATAGATATGAAGACTTACTGGTAAGGCGTAACATAGAGTCAAAGTACATTTAGTTGACTACTGACTTTTATCTCAAATCGTTTGTATCAAAATTATTATGATGTCAGTCAGAGTTTCTACCAGTCCTGGACGCAGACATGGCGTTAACAGATCTGTATACAAATACACAAATGGATTGATAAATACATAGGGTGGTTCTCTTTCGAAATGCTTCTTAACAATTGCACTTAAAGTGTATACAAGTTAAATGTTATAACAGACCTGCTCAATATGAAAATACGACAAAATAAACAGGTCTAACCAACTGTATATTTCGTCCTTGTGTTTTTGCAACGTAAATGACATTAATTCTAAAGCCCTTTTTATTCCACTTTGCGTTACCTTTCAACTTCTACGTTTCTTTTGAAAACAAGTCTTAAACCTCCAAATTAAATTTGTTACTTTTGCTACATCAGTTACAACTATAAAAATTTTTCCATTTTGGTTTGAAATTTGTTAATGTTAGCAATCGTTCGTACCTTGTCAATGTTAATGTAAAGACTAATGTGGAGTCCTTTGTTATTTTCATACCAAAACGTGTCAGAATACCCTTTTAGTCTACCACTCTGTATTGGACTTGATGTTGCTCAGCAGCAAAGTTGTTGAGACTAAGTGCAAGCCTCAGTAGTGATCTGTACAATACCACCTAGTCTTCAACAAATCATCTATCCCCTGGCTTCATAACATTAGCCTCAACATCGCGTCTGACTCAAGCTATTTCAAATCAACGGAGTTTCGTTCTTATCTTTCTACTCTGATATACCAATACAGTGATGCCGTTCATTATACTGTTCCAAGGCGGGGCGCAGAAGACAATATCAAAGTAAGGTTGAGTACTAGGGGTGACCTTTCTGAGAACAAACCAAGCTAAAGCATAAGGAACTAAGGCAACAACAAATGACATACTTATTACCATCCCAACATGCAGAACACGTACGTGTCTTTGCACTCGTTCTCTACTTGCTTTCTTTCGCCCTTCACGATGTTTTAATGTACTTGATTCCAACCCAGTTGAGACCTGCTGTGCTTCATGAAAGTTTCCTCCATCTATTGTTTCAATGTCATCTCCAGTATCTGACGTCCTAGCCACTCCAGGTTTCGGTGCCACGGCGTTAATTCCAACAAATCTGTGGTCATATTTTGAGACCCTTGGACTCTGTGTAAGATTATTCGTATTGTCATTTGATTCTAGAGTCTTCGGTATAAGCCGTTTGGTGTGGTGTCTCAATCTACGGTACATGCAGATGTATGCCACAAAGATCACGACGCTGGTAGGCATAATTTCAAACATTAAGGTGTACGGATATAAAGCTTCTAATAAACTACCAGACATTGTCAATGTAATATCAACCAGGGGCACTGCAAATGATAGAATCCAAACAAAAGCAAGCATTATGGATACTCTTCTTCTTGATAATAAAGTGTCATATGTATATGGACGAAATACAGCCGTAACACGATCAAACGTGATGAAAAGTGTGTTGAAAATGGAAGAGGTAATGCCAAGGTTAAAGCCTATATACAAAAACTTGTATCCTCTACTGTTTACCAACGTATAGGTCATGCCAATAACTGCATATAGTCCTAAACTTGCATCTGCAATTGCAAGGCTAAGAAGAGCGTAATTACTTGGCAAAAACCGACGGGTAGTCTTTATCCTGCGGATCAGGATGACTATAACGACGATATTTACGATTGAGGAGACCACATACAACGCAAGCCTGATTTCCACTGCAGTTGACTTCGAAATTGTCATGATGTGGTGAAAGACTGCTATCGATCCAAAATTTACTGCCTCAAATGAAGACAAATTGAACAGATTATACCGTGGTAAAGCATAATATGTTTTACCAGAAGAAAACGTTTTCCTTCTTAAACCTTCTTAAATGTGTTCATCAGCAGATGGTAGCTTTGTTTGATCTCGAGTTCCTCAATACTGAAGTTGACATCAATGTGATATAATTTATAACATATCAAGAAACCAAACTTCAGTATCTAGACGCTAAACGAATTTTTTGTTTCAAGATAGTACGACTCCCATTTGGCAAGTGGTTAAGTTCCACATAAAAAGGCTTCCCCTTTTCAGCATCGTGAGCCTAGATTACAATTAGTACTTTGTAGAGGTTTTCTGTTGTCACTTGCCTCTTTAACTTTGTGTTCTCTCGTGTTATTGCTTGTGAAAACATGAAAATGCCAAACCGTAATTATCATCCCGGTCTTTAAAAAAGTGAATTTAAGTAAAGAATGGACTGATGCTTTGTTTCTGATTCAAATGTCATCATCCGATTTGCCAGATTCTTTTGATAAGTGATGTTGATCTAAGCTATGAAAATCAAAGTTGTGGTGTGGACTACAGAAAGGAACTAATAATCCAACATTTAATGTATCTGTCAAGCGAAAAGCAAAACTCGTGCTATACTAAATACATGAGGAAAGAGGGTCTTTTAATTCTTGTGATCTTGGGTTTGTTGTGTTCTAATAAAAATTGTCAGTCTAGTTAGTGATGTTTTCCTGCCGCCATTAATCGAGATGAAAAAGAATTGACACGATGTTTAAGTTGCGAAGGACTTTTGACAATTTTAACACTTAAAAAATGGAAGTGAATAGTTCATTAGAATTTTAATCTAGGTTTTTGACGTATGATGTTTACTGACAAATTTGATGATAAGCCTCACACTAATACGGTCATTCTATTCAATGTCATTCGCTATGGGTCTCGTTTACGGACCTAAAAGAAAATGCAGAGAAAATACTATAACTGTATCTATGTTTTCGGCAGATCTTGTTCTAGTAAGAATTTTGTATCTCAATGAATGAGCTTCCGAAAAATAGTTGAAGTTTCACTTAACCTGTTTGGATCCGATAGAATATATGGTAAATAAAAACCGAGAGCGTACTAGTTGCATTGGTAAAGCGATGGACGTTGCAAACAATTCAACCGGATAAAGCGAAAAGCAATAGAGTGCACAGGTTGTGGTCAAAAGTAAAGGGAATTACAGTTGTTATTCTCGTGCATAACAAATTAAAGGGATACCAAAGCAGTTGGCATTGCAATGGATCTAGACGAAATAGAGCAGACACGGAGAATATCAGGAGAATAAATTACGCAAAATCTTCAATACTTAAAAATATGGTAACAGAAATATATAAAGTTGGAGGAACAAGAACTAAGCAGATGACCTCCAGACACTCTTAGGCTACAGCTGACTAGAAGAAGAGAAGGAAAACACTTCTTTGTATGTTTTCTTACTCCACTGTCAAAGGTTTTATGGTTACATTCGATACTGATGTCTTCACTCTCTCCTACCAGAGTATCTTAGTCTGCTACGTGAGGTCATCGGTTGATGCTGTCAAGAATGTGTACTCCTCAGTATTTGTTATGTGGAGTACAAAGAACTCCTTCAATTAAGCCTTTTTATTTATTGAACAGAAGTAAAGTTACGATTGTGAGCACAGAAACTACGACCCTGGGTCTCGCGATTGCAAATCGGACGCCTTTCCTACTGTTTTAGACAGCCTAGTAGGCAGTTCGAAAGACTCTTGCTGATAGATAATCCACTCATGTTGCTGAATGTCTGTCTATTGGCTCATATTTGCGTCAGATTTGCAGTCTTGTGAAACCGATTTGAAACTGTGCTAGTCACAATCATAACTTTTACTTCTGTTCAGTACAGAAGGCCACCCGTCCTGTTTAAATTTATTTCCTGTCCAAATATAGGGACACTGTTTTCCGGTCACCTCTTCAGATACGCATGCCGAGTAAAGGCTAAGTCTGTATATAGTGCTCTTTTCCCTCCCTGATGTCTTCTCTTCTAGCAAGGTGTGTGTCAGAAAGATTCGAAGAAGAAAAAGTACAAAATAGCAAATGAATTCATCTAATATATATTTAATAAACATCAATGATTTAGCTCTTGACATTATTGTGACTATAGACTATCAAGCTACAATGTATATTCACAGCTCCAAAATAAGCCGCCTTTGAAGTTAGAAGGCAAAATATCAGAGTAAGAACACTAAGTTTATTTCGGTAGGTATAAATTCTGATATTATGGTAGATTAAAAAGTATTTTTAACAATGTTGCTATGATGTCGGTCTGTTTATATTTACTTTTATGTCCTTCACTTGTAAAGCATTTTTATTCCATAGACTATGAATGTTTGCCGTGTAACATGTCTCCTTGTGGGATTCTCTGAATAGAATAGCAAAGTGGAAAACTGTTAGACCAAAGAATATCGATGGTCAAGTTTGAACTTGTAACTTTACACCCTTTAAGAGACAACAGTGCATCAACAAATTTTTAAAGGGTCTTTGCATTGCAATAACATCTTTGCAGCAGAACGTTGTGACAATGTTGATGCCAGTTTTCGGTTGCAAACTTTGGAGCGCATCGTCCGCACTTGAATTTGTTTCTTCATTTGTCTAGAACTTACTCTCCTACGTTAGATGTCCCATCTGATAGATGTCATGATAAGAACAGGGCAACGAAGGATTTGAAAAACATCACCACTCAAAAATTATGATAAACCTGATTGAAACGACACCAATGGCGGTGATTTGCCGTTTTTCCTACACAGTAATTTTCTGTTGTAAACCAAAACGGCAAGTCCGTTTAGAATGCTATTCCAAGGAGTTAACAAGAATATGACATCGAAATATCTTTGTGTATTGGCATTGACTTGTTTTAGAAGTAACCAGGCGACGGCATAAGGAATAAAAACAACAGTGAAGGATAAACTTATGGCCAATCCAACATGAAGCACCCTATATTCATGCCTTCTTCTCTTTTCACCACCATCCATATTCGGATCATTTGATACTGAAAGGCCGTCCTTAGGTAAATTTAAGTGATTCATTTTCTCCCTTTGCTTAGTGGCAGGCGTTGAAAAAGAAAAGTCAACTGTGCTATCAGTGGTAAGGGTTCGCCCTTTTTGGATACCAGGAGCAAAAAAATTCCAAGATGGTTCCCCTTTCTTTGGTCTTTCCTCACTCCAACTAGAATGTGTCTTTCCACGATCGTCGGGGGTAACGTTTTTGGTTATCTGTGAACGAACTCGAGATCTCCTACTAAGTAACCTGTACATCAAAACGTATGCTGTTAACAGTATAACAATTGCCACAAAGATTGTAGATGAGACAATGTAACGATACAATATAGCGGGTGGATAGCCAACCAATGTTAAGCATAATTCAAGACTTGGGGAAAGTGTCGACACAAACCAAATACAAGCAATGACTATATTTACCGTTTTCTTTGACAACCACGAATCGTAGTTGAACGGGTAATAAATAGCAACATATCGTTCAAATGTGATAAATAGAATATTGAGTATGGAAGAGACTATTCCAAAGTGAAATCCAAATGTGGCATACTTTGTTCCTATCCCTGATATCGCAGTGTAAGTCAGGTATACTGCACCATACAATCCAAGTGTCGTATCTGCAATGGCTAAGCTAAGAAGTGTGTAAAGGTAAGGCGAGTATCGACGAGCGCGTTTTATTCTTTTGAGCACAAAAATGATTGCTAAAAAGTTGATTAGGAACGTCGCTGCGTAAAAAAGTGCTCTTACTTTGACAACGGTGGACGAAACAAGGGTCATCGTGAAGTCTTGGCTATGAAGATAATAGTGCAGAGACAAACGTTGTTGCGTCGTACTCTGTAGATGGGACAAACTATAGCCACCAAATGACTTGAACTGACAAATGTACCAAATTGACTAGAATTATATCACACGATGCAAAAGTCTTCCAAAATTGACAATTCACACAGGCTTAGGTTTTGAACTCAAGTACTGTCGTTTTAATAAAAACCTTGGATTTGCTCATACTCTTGTCTCAGCGAAAGAGTACAGTTCTGGTTTCCCTAAACCTGCGTTTTAGACTTGTGAAGTATTTATGCACAAAGCCAGACCAATCATTGATGTACTTGTGACTTCAAAGGATAATAGAAGACCTTTGACTGTTATTATTTGTGAACAAGACAATCTTATTTATGCCCAATTAACGACAATCAAAATATCACAATGCGGAGTAGGCGTCTTAATTTGAAGTTGAAATCACGTTGTTTGTTTATCGAGTATGATGAATTGCACGTTTTTGTGTTCTTCCTGAAAAGACGTGTTCTGTGCAACTTAATGATCAAAAAGAGCAAATGTTGTGTGACGTGCTATGGGAAACACATAATATGTAAAATTTCACTTGAAAAAATCTAGAAGTCTGTGCATTGCAAGAGAAAGTTTCTTGGAAACATCTCTCTTAGACAAGCAGTGGATCATGCCTGTTGACCAGATGCTTCTCTGGTTCTTTTTCCCTTACGCACTCGTTTCTGTGATTCTGGGAGTTTCAAGCCAGTTATGTCCTTTCTGATTACGAGGAAACTTTGATTTGGTATAGCACGTGTATTTATCAATGTCTCGTCGTGAGTTCTCTACAACCAGTGCCTCTGAAGTCGTAGCTTGGTTTGTAGCAGGTAGTAGATTCCACTTTGAAGTCATGTTTAGTATGACCTCATTGCTGACTCTTTCTCCACTTTTTATTGCTAGGAAATTCTGTAGCAGCTTGCAGACAGTTTAGCAGTTCTAAGAGTTCATGACTCTGCTTCGAACTTGGAAGCTACTGGCTGAATTTAGAAGCACTTGCTTCAATAGATGGAGAAGACAACGAGACCATGTTAGTGCCATAATACCAAGTTAATAAAAGCAAGGAGAAGACTTGTTATATCATGTTTATTCAGTTATTCTCAAAGGACTCCACACATGTCTAATTTTTATTCAAATTTATAGAAAAACAGGTTTCAATAGAAAAGAATTGATGGAGAGATCATTTAAAGAATACAATATACAACACGAAAACGCACTTTGTCTCGAATTGTGCTATAAATCGTATTGTCTCCGAACTTTGTTTTGTTAACGACATATCATGCCGATTTCATTATAGTCCGATATTCAGCACACGGTTTTCGTAATAAAGGATATCTCCTTCTTAAGAGTCCTCATTCTATTGACCATTATGTTAACCACTGTACAATATTTTAAGCATCAATTCAGTAAACATGATGTTTTCTTCCCTTTGAATAATTGAACTAATTAAATTTCATGTCGTTGTAATTTAAAACAAAGAAATTGCAACTGGAGCTTACAAATGGCATCAAGTATTTTAAAAGCAAAACTAACTTTACTACAAACTCATTTGTGGTTGAAAGAGATTATAAAATACCGTCACTAATCAATCACGTGAAATATCTTTTTCGATGTCAGCCACTTATGCATCATTGAAAGCCTGCAGAGGTTATTTTCCAAGCATACATGTCCAAACGATTGCGTGCCTCTTATGCCTACTATGAAACAACAATGAAATTATATCTATTAGACTTTATATACTAACAATTGCTAACATCCCCTACCTCCTAGGACGACCACAAAACGTAAGTTGTGTTCCTTGGTTACTGAGAGAGACAGAACAACCACTTTTCAAAATACAATCGCAAACAGCAGTATTAATTAGAGATCAAAAGAGGTTTTCCCGCATTTGCGAAGTTTGGTTTCGTGATGTCAGACATTGCTGATTAAGGCAAACGCCTAAAAAGTTTCTCTCTTGTCTAATTTTCAAAGTGATTTTAGCTAGAAGTACCCATTGTATTCATCACGATAAATTATGCGATTAAATCGTCATCCATAGTTTTTTCTTTTCAATTTGGTATAAAATGGCCACTGTTATTTTAGCCGTTTATGTTTGATAGTTAATAAGAGTTTTCATGGATATTTATTTTCGGGCTAACAAAGATGACAAACAGCAAATATTAGCAAGTTGTTTTTACGTGTTGGCAACTTTTTCAATAGCACATAAAGCACTTTCAGTAAATCAGTAAGCTGTTTGCTTCATCATCTACTTTGTTGGTTAATTTTCGAAATGCATGCCTACTAAAATTCACACTTTGGATACTCTATATTAACAGCACATACCTCTTGTGATGCCTGCTTCATTAAATACCTTAAATACCTTACTTGAGATATCGTTTTACACATCCGTTCTCTTTCATTAAATAGTGAGTTAAGTTTCTAAAAGGCGCTAAGTATCCCAAAGAGGGATTTAAAGGCACAAGAGCGTTCTAATCAAACTTGGTTTTTTTGCATTGTGGTATTCGTAAATTTTGAGGTTATTCAAATGCTGAACAATCTTATTGTGGTACAAAACTTGCAAATTGCATTGAAAATTTGCGTCATTGCGCTGAAAACATAGTTAATGCTCTTGATATCTGACACTCTTCAGAACATGAATCATCCAGGAAGAAAAGTACAGAGATATGGCATTCTGCAGTATTCAATTGCCTTTATCTTCTATTATGACAAGGAATGCCCCTTTGTAGTGACCTATGAGTTATGGACACTTAAGTCACTGTAGAAATGATTTAGAGTAATTTCAAGAAAAAAAATTCATTACCTCAGGTGAGCACTAAAAGCACCACCTGTTGCTTTCCGGGCAGATTCTCTAATCACTTAGCTACCAGGAAGTTGTTTCTAAGACTTTATCGGTAAGTGTATCTAGTATACATCATCAGAGAAAAAGCCACAATTGTTAGAAGTTGACCGACGGCTCTCTTTTTATGGAGTGGCGTATGAGGATATGAAGAGATGAAGAGAATGACGGAAGGGAAAAAAGGATGGCGAAAGATGGTGGCCAACCTTCGTATTGAAGACGGCTCATGATGTTGATGGTGATGAAGAAGAAGAAGAAGAAGAAGCGCAAAAACTGTAACGATAACAACATAACCAGGATCGAATACAGCGAATCTACAAAGTAGCGCTGACAGTTATAAACAGAACCAGTTCTTTAAGTGCTTATTTTCTGGCCTTAATCTAGACAGTACTGTAGATAGTTTCTGTAACCACTTTATGTTAAGCAAATGAAAAACAAATGTTAATCGACAAACGTGACATCTAGCGTATTATAGTGAGAATGGGGGTTATCAGTGTCACCTCTTTCACTGGCTTTATACTGCTTACAGAAAAGATGCTAAAGAGATGAAGAGAGCATAAAGACGTACTGACCATCTTCCACCATAACGAAGTATTGCTCGCATTCATTTTGTTAGCGATATGCATACCTCATATTGTTACAGAGCAAGACCATTACAGATAAAGCTATAACGTAGACATTACGCAAATCCCCTGGAAACTAATGCTTTACCCATAAAGATTTAGCGCAAATCGTTCTACGGACATCAAGTAAACTCTTCAAGACTATGTGGATCGTAAAAAGCTCTGGTCAAGTAAAATGTATTTTATTTTTAATAAAAGGTTGCCGAGCCTAACAAAAAATGCACATCACGTATGTAGGAATTAGCAGAATGTATTTTGCTTTTAGAAAAAGTTTACCGAGTGTAGTAAACAAAATACAAGCCATGTATGTAGATAGTAGTAGAATGCATTTCGTATTTAAAAAAGATTTGCCGAGCCTAACCAGTGTCAGCTTAGTAGAAGACATAATGTCTGTAGTAGTAAGGACCACAACATACTTAACTCTTTCTCGTATCTACGCCCAACTCTTGTTTACATGGAGAAAATTTGCGTGCTCACGATATTTATGCAGCATAATGAAAGTTACCTGCAATTGCAAGAATCGACTTCTCTCTTGCCGCCTCTTTCTAAGGATATTACACATTAGAGATTGAATTTCTATCGAATTGAATTTTTCGCTAAGAATCGAGAGAGAAATTTGCTTAATGCCGATGAGCAGTGCAAAGACATGAAATATTGACAAGAAGAACAGTTACGAGATATAACTACGAGAGCCAACTACAGCTGACGTGATCAACGCTTCAGACCAAAGTAAAAGAAATTGAGACGTAGCGACTTGCAAATTGGATAGCTATTGCAATTAAAATCACCTTCAACGAAAATAACAGCACGTTAGTCCTTGTTTAACCTTAAAACTCGTCAATTAGCCTTGTGACAATAATACTATATCAGACTTAGCTACATTTATATGTCAATTAATCACTTTCAGAGTAGTTTGTTCGTGCTGTGGAATTCGAAGGCAAATTAAGTCTTTTGACTAAGACTGTGGGAAATACTCCACCCATAAATCTTGTGAAAACGTCCGCTGAAAGACGTTGGGAGATACATAAACAAAGCATTGCACTTCTTACAGTAGATATTAAGTTAAACGTACACACCATCTATATAATTACACATTCACATAATGCATAAAAACAGAAGCCTAATCATGTAGACAGAAAGAAAAGTGGATAGATTGGTAGACTATGGGATAGATAGATAGATAGATAGATAAATAAATAGATAGATAGATAGATAGATAGATAGATAGATAGATAGACAGACAGACAGACAGACAGACAGGCAGGCAGGCAGGCAGGCAGACAGACAGACAGACAGACAGACAGACAGACAGACAGACAGACAGATAGATAGATAGATAGATAGATAGATAGATA